>OMLI01059424.1:12977-27157 GCA_900302605.1 Rondeletia loricata
AATCAGCCATTGTAGAGGTAGGTTTAGACTTTGTTTTGATTGATTCCCTCTAGAACTGGCTTCCTTTGTCCTTTGTCTCTGTGTCCTCTGCCACGCACTAAATGCAGCCATCTACTGGTGGAAACTTTTATTAAGTTAGACTCTAATGGTAGGAAACTCTAGGCTTGCTCCAACTCACTGCTAATACCAAAGCCAAAGTTCATTTCACTCCCAGTATTGTTTCTCTGTACATATTGATTTTGGAAGAATATGTTTCTTGACAATATTGAAGTCTCACTGTGGGTATCACAACATGATCTCCCTCCAGATTGCCGTCTTTATGAAACTTTGTTTTTTTAGGATCAAATATTGATATTTCAGTTAATTTCACACATCTCTTGTAGATAGTTATACAACTAGCCTGACTTGACTTGAGAAGCATATGGCTGTGAGCTGTGAAGTTTCTGTGTTGGCTTGTGTGTGGAGGGGCACACAGCCAAACAGAGGGCCTCCCTTTAAAAACAGCTTTCTATTTTCATGCTGCGTACCTGCCAAACCTGCACAGTTTCAAGCTGAGCAAATGTGCAGCAACTGTGTTTTTTTCCACCCAAAAGCAAAATATGAGTGCTATCAGGCCCACATCTGTTTTTACGGCTCTCTGGGTTCACATGTCCACATCCTGCATCATTATCTTGCACAACAGAGAGAGAGAGAGAGAGAGAGCGAGAGAGGGTTTAATGCAGTGGAGTGAGGAGTTGTTTTGACCACATTAGTTTGCTCTGCTCAGTGTCTCTGTAGTATGAGCTGGTGTTGTGATGTGGCGGGCCAGGCCAGAGATAGTACTGGGATGATTCACAAAGACAGTGGTCTTGTGTCATCTGGAGACTGGAGCAGGGTCCCTGGACTGGTGGATCCATTGCTCTCGCTCCCTCCCTTCTTCTCATTTTCTCTTTCTGTTTCTTCTTTCTTTCCTCGCCCTTCCTCTTCTCTCTGGCCCGCTGTGCTGGGATTGAATTGCTCGCCATCAAGTTGGAATCTATCTCCGACCAGATGCTGGGAGGACCTTCTTCTAGGGCATATAGGGCCTGTTTCCCTCCTTCTCTTCTTACTATCACTCTCTCGGCCTGCCTTTCTGCTCACTTTAATCGGCCTCCTTTTTCTTCCCCTCTGTCTCACTCTTTCCTACCTCTCCATTTCTCCCTCTTCTATTTGTCATTCTAGTATTTTCCTTTTCATTCCTCTGCCCTTCATCTATCTTCCTCTTCTCGTCCCGGTCGTTTGAAGTGGTTTTCGTCTGTGCCGAGTGGTATTAGTGAGTCGTGCTCCATTAGAGTGGAATGCATCTGGGCCCAGATGTTGCAGGGACACTGTATCGTTCCCCCCCACCACCCACCCCTCCTCCACCGCTCCTCCCATCCCTCATCCCTCTCTGCTCCTGTGAAGTGGTTCTGATCAGAGTGGTGCAGCATGCGCATGGGCCAGGGAGAGATGCTGACTCGGCTCTCGGCCCATTCCTGCGGTTCTGTTTCATGTCAGACATGTGAGCCCTGCTCTGCTCTGCTTTGGGTAAGAAAACGCCCGGGTTTGGGTTTGGGCCTCCGCTCGCTGCTCTGTCTGATGCTATGGCGGCAGGCAGGCTCACATCAAAGGGCCTTTGCACTCTGCTCTAGGCTCTGGGCGAGGTCGGCCACTCTGAAGTCTCCCAACTCTCCAGCTGTTCTGAGCTTGTGGCTGTGTGACCTCTGAACTCACTGGTGATGCAGCAGCGCCTTGTGTTGCAACACAAGTTGAACTAAGACATGCTCACCCTTCACCCCCATACCCCCAACTTCAGACAAGCCAGCTAAAAATAAGCCCCTGCTCTGCCCCCAAAGATGACAGAAGTCACACTCTCTTCTCTCACAAGAAGTGATCTTAATTTTCTGTCAAGGCAACGGTCTGCATATTTATATCCAGACATCAGAATTTCAGAATTAGATTTATCTTTATGCACAGATTTGTGACTAGACTGTGTTAACTAAGGTGTTTTCCAGTGCACTAAATCCACCTAGACTAACAGTCTTAATCATTTTTAATCATCTACTACCGCCCCACCCTCAGCCTACTGCTGAGTGCTGACTGGGCACCCTTCCCTTGCTCCCCACTGCTCCCCTCCCCACCTGCCCCTGTGGGCCACTCTGCCGTTAAAGAAAACCACAGCAGGTCCAGGACTAATAAAGGCATTCTCCTCGGGCCAGGCCACAGGACCACCTGAGTCAACTAATCATTGAGTTGACTGCTCTCATTTAGGGCCCTTTCTCCTGCTGTAACGTAACTTAGCTTAACTTAAAACACTCTGTAGGACAGGACAGGCTGAGCTGCTGCTCTACTGCGACCAATCAAAGGTGAAATCTAGCCTGGGGCAGGCTTTCAAAGGTCTGGACAGGGTAGAGGCCATTTAAGTTAATTCCCCTTTTTTTTTACGCTCAATTATTTGCCCTCTAGTTATGAGAGCATGCCTTTTCATGGTTCAGAGTGCCCTGTTTGTTGGAGAGGAGAGGTGGTAAAGTGGGCCTTTTCCTGCCTCCTTCCTGATGTTATTCTCACTTGTAAGGTAGTCAAAAAACTCGACTTGATGTTATAGTTGCAACATGGTCTGGCTGCTTCAGTCAATGTTATTTGTGCCTCTAGTCCCAGTAGGCCTGCTGGAGTGCTAACAGCGCTCAGGTCAGAGATATAGCAACTCAGCCTCGCCCGTCTCTTTGCTCTCCTTGGCCTATTCATCTGGTTCTTGTTTGTTGTGAAGTGTCAAGGGGTTCCTGTTCTGGTGGGGACGGCTGACCGAACACCCCCCTAGGGCGTTACACACACACAGGCATGCACACACACACGCTCATCAGCATTTTTAATGAGCAGTGATTAACTATTTTACCTCCAGTGCCATGCCCAGCTCTGTTCGGTGTAAAACCCAGAGCTCATGACAGCCGACTCCCGTTCTGCCGTCTTCGTAAATAAATAATCATCTGTGGGGACGAAAATGAATCACTGTGACCCGGGTCGTGTGTGTGTGTGTGTGTGTGGAGAGCACATACCCTACATGGCTGGCCCAACCACAGCTGTGTGTTTGTGTAAGTGGTACTTAACTGGAAAGTTGTGGACCCAACAGCGAGATTTTTGTCACACTGCAAGACGGGGTGTGCTAAAGAAATCAAGGCCTTTTCCTGTTGCTGTGTGTAGCAGTATAGTACTGTAATTTAGCTCAAAACTCATCCGCCTTCTCTTTTTATTTTTACTCAGCCCCCTGCCAGCCCTGCACAGACGCTGAGATGCTTCTAGCAGTCTGCACCAGTGACTTTGGTAAGTTACTACGCCGTTTGGGAGAATCATAGGCTTCCTTTTGCTGTATGGTTGGAAGAAATGTCCAATGAAAACACCACTCACAGTATGAAGTACAGTACCAGTATGTTAATCCTGTCTTTCTGCCTGGTATTTCCAGTGGCACAGGGCAGCATTAAGAAGGTGGAGCAGGAGGAGGAGCAGTCATCCATCACTGTGGAGATCAGCCGCCTGTACAGACAGAAGACCCAGGTGTTTGTATCTGGGGGTGTGAGGGTGCGGAGCTGGACTGGCCAGGTCAAGATGCCCCTCCAGTGCAGGGTGAAGCCTGGCGGGGGGGAGTTCCTCTTCACTGGGACTGTGAGATTTGGTGAGGCCTGGATGGGCTGCGCTCCGCGCTACAAAGACTTCCTCCGGCTGTACCATGAGGCGCAGCAGCAGGGGACCAACCCCTGTCACGTGGACACTGACTGACTCGGGTTACCTGACCATGCTTGGAAATGGGACATGTCCTCGCTGGATGGGGAGGAGAGCTGAGCGAAGTGTTGATACTGAGGAGAGAAATGGCTGCAATCAGCTACACTGACAGACTGGCCCGGTCCCAGATCCTGTGTCCTCTCCTGCTGTCTCATGACTTGTTTGAGACAGAAAATGGAGCTCCTGAATGTTGCCAAGCAGCACGTTGGTTGGACTCTGTTCTCAAAGCCAACCGTGACCCAACGTAGATTGTGTTCGAACTGCCGTTCTCGCAGAGGAGGAACTCCCAGGTTTTAAATGTAGCAGACCCTGTTTGGCTTTTATGTGTATAAAATGTGAATGAACATTGTATATTTGGAAGCTCCAAGTGCTTTGTAAAAAGCTTGATGTACAGTTCTGAAGTTATTTCTTATGACAGAAATGTATAAAGTGAAAGCCTGTTATTTTATTTTGTAAAAAAAAAAAAAAAAGATTGGCAATTTAATGCCTGAATTCATGTGCTTTTCAGGTGGTGTAATTGTAAAAAAAAAATGCAAATGCCCTCCCCCTCCCCTGATAATAAAAGGTTTTATTACTTGGAACAGCATGTTCAAGTCATGCAGTGTTTACATGTGAAAAACATTGACTAAATCATCAAATTTTAACTATAGCAGGTCATTGGCTTAGCTTTGCGAACTATGCATTGTGAATAATGGATTGATTGTAATGATTTTAAATAGAAATTATTTTGACACACTATCTTGTGTTTTAAGCCCAAACATAATATTTTTCAATCTCAGATGGACATAGTGGCCGATTTCAGATCAGATACAATATTCACGGTGGTGTTAACTGGTGATTTTTTTTCTCTCCCATATTCTCTGTTGGAATGGAAACACACTCATATGATGTGCATTATCCTTCTCTCCAAGGTTCACCTCAGCCTTGAGCTCAGACCGTCTGCCAGGGGTAGAGACAGATTGATATCATAGAGTTGGGGTGGATTCCTCTGCATCGGTTCCTGTGGTGATGGGGGTGGCCGTGTGTCAAGGTCAATGTGAAAGGGGTCTTTGTTCCAGCGCAGCAGCCTGGTATGAGAGAGAGGGAGAGGACTGAAGACAGACCTGAATACAGCACTGTGATTGGGCACGCAGCAGAAAGCGCTACTCTCCAACCACAGTCCAAATTTTGATTGGCATGTAGAATTCTGCTAGAGCTCCCGTTAAAAAAAATTACGGCTTTTCATTTTCTTCACCTCAAATAAAACACAAGCAACGAGTCAGGTTATTGGAGCTCTTTGCTGTGCTGCCGCACCAGACGATGCAGCCTGCGAGCCAGGCCTGTTAAGATGACATCCAGTGCATGGTCGAGGCTCCTTTTGTCTGCCTTTTCACTTAAACGGAAATGCACCTAGAATGTCTTTCAATAAGTTGGCCCGAATAGACAATTGCTTTTCCAGACAGCCCTGTGCGTTGAATTGAATGTCTGAATTCCAGCTGAAAGCCAGCGGTCCCGGAATTGCTCACTGGGAAATGCAAACAGAGTTTCTATGGTAACGGTGCCTTGCCGCTAACCTTCTCACTCTGGCTCTCAGAGTACGAGCCTCGGAGGAGGAGGAGGCGGGTTGGTGGGCACTTGTTTGGCCGTTGACAGTGTCTTCATCGGTCCAGCTGTCCTGGTTGTCAGACCTCCCTCCCTCCTTCCTTGCCAGCCCACCTTGCTCTGCTTGCACTGTGGGGCCAACAGCAGCTGCTGGTAACAGATGCCCAAAGTCTTCAGGTGGTTGCACTTCCCATAAGCATTTCCCTAATCACCCTGCAAACTGTTGATTGTGTGTGTCCTGTAGGTCTAAATCAAAATGATTTGATGATTAAAACGTATTTTTTTCCTCAAGCTCTACACACCCCATGTTTTGTGAGGATTCTTATAACAGCGTTCAGCAGCAGCGTTCATCCTCTAAGCTCTCAAAAGGCTGCATTGTCAAAGATTGGCTGAAAAGTAAAGCATGTGCCTGTCATGCCACAGTGCAATTATGAAGGAGGACTTGAGGGCAAAACATTTGCGCACCATTGTTGCACCTCAGTGAGCGATCCACACAGATCATGCTGCTGATCCAAACCAGTGCTTTTCAGCTGGAGGTGACCCTTAAGTTAGCCACAAGATAACTAAGGCAGGGCTATGGATGAGCCCATACATATTAGTTATAGGTATCAAAACTTTTATCATTTTCATCTGAAATTTCAGCACCATTATGAATTTCCATTGGAAAGATAAACTCATTATCTTTCATCTGTGACACTTAGATTTAAGTAAAAAGGTGTCTGTAGCTCTTGGAAGTAACCCTGTCAACATTATCTAGTCTACTGGCTATTCTCACCTATTCTGTTTGATTCCAACTAATCTAGTCTGATGGATACTTTTCAGATCCCCAACATTACACATCATGTATATTGGGGGCATGGACTCCATGTTGGGGTGGTTTTTGGCCTTGAAATTGCTGACAATTTTAAATATATTTAAGCAGACTTTCTCCAGAATGATTTGGCTGAGGCGTTTTTTCTCATCGGATGCAACTCACTAAACCAGACATGAATGTGTGTGCTGTCTGTGTGCTGTCAGTGTGATTCAGTCAGGAGTCATGGCATGGTCATCTCGTGGGTGGAATAAAAAAAACAAAAAACGAGCAGTGTTGAAAACTGCAGTCACAGCAAACTGCACAGTCACTTGGCAGAAAGGGCAATGGAGTGAAAGAGCTAGAGGAGCCAGAACAGAGAAGCTAGTGACTGAGCTCAGTGCAGTGGCTAATATTTTATGCCTCTTTGGGAAGTGCTGGAATGTGGGGAATGTGTTGACTTCACACACACGCGTGCACAGCTTCCCCCAACCTCGCCGCCTTGATTTGTTGGAATCAATAGGGTCTCTGTGGTTTTTGTGCGTGTGTGTTAGTGTGTATGCCTGCACTGTGCATGTGTCCCTACCCCCAGCACACATAAACACACCGCCCCAGCATCGAGATAGCCGCCACCCACACTGAGCCGCAACTCACTCTGCAGCTGCAGTCCCAACGCCTCCAATCTGACACAATACTGCCCTGACACTTCTGTAATGCAGATCGTTTTTCAATTTTCTGATTCATATACAATCAAAGTCTAAGAAAGTTATACATTTTTTCCAGGACCCTGTGGCATACTATTATTTTTCTTGCGAGACTTCAGATCTGTTAAAATGTAATGACCTTGGAAGTATCTGGTCTGATTCCATCCTTAATGTCAACATAATGTTAATCTACGAACGTTGAAGTGAGATGAACTGTTTATTCAAGCGTTAAAAATGCAACCTACTTGAATTTAGGATTATAGGGTTCCATCTATATTTCAGTTTCACATCTGTTATTCCTATTTCTAAATTATTTTCACTGGTTAAATGATTCCAATTACATACATCTCCAAAGGACAAAGACATACCTTATCAATCAAATAATCAGCACAACCAAAAGTCCATTTTAGTCTACTGTACCCATAATTAACATTTGTGTGTTTGAGCTGTTCAAAACCATTGTGACGATATATATTAACTCTGTCTGAGTTTAACTACACTGAATGCAGGTGTAACGTTACACTTCCAAGCATGTGATTTGTTTCCAAATTCAAGCCAGCAGGCATCAGATAAGGATGAACACATCAGCAAGATAAAGTGGGACAGAGAGAGTTGACAAGCCAATAAGGCGCCTCCCAGAATTCCCCCTAATCCCCAGTGGGTCGTGAGTTTTCCAGTCATGAAATGCCTCGCAGCCGCCTCCTTCGCCCCGCCTCGCCCTCCTCGCAGGGATGGCAGGATTAAGGGTTAGGGGTGTTGGGTGTCTCTAGCAAAAAGTGATGGTGGGGTCACGGCATGGGCCTGCATGTCTGAATATCAGGTATCAAAGGGATTGGGAATTGTGTGCTTCAACTGAGGAATAGGGCGGTGTGCATGAGGTAGACCAGGCACTTTCTTCATCTCCCAATATCAGATGGTTTGAAGATCAGGGTTACTTAGTTTTGGCTGATGGTACCCTCCCAAGACGACCCTTCCACTCTAGCTTAAAGTTGATAGAGACCATTGGGATCACATCTAGTCAAATATATACAGTAGCAATAGCCAAAGTCTTGAACATGGATTTGTTTGAAGCTTTGTGCTCCCTGAGGAAGGACAATGCCCAAACGTGCTGGAGTATTGTGAGTTTTTAACCTGTTCTTTGAGCCAGCAAATGGCTTTTTTAACCTTTTTCTACGAAGAGTGCCTTGGATTTTGTTTTTCTTTGTTGCAGTTACCCCACACCAAAGAGCACCTTCTACTGAAGATCTTGACATTACACATCCAAATGTAGCACTCTCTACTCAAAAATGACTTCAAGAGGTTATATTTCATGTCGATTTCACTGTCTTGGCTTCCATCTGTGTTATGAATGGTGACTTGGTGCTGTGGTCTGCTCCTACAAGACTGTCCCCTCTTTCTTTTGTTCTACATCATTCTCTTCTCTCAATTAACTTTCAGAGAATGAGTGCGGCCGCTGTCAGCTCACATGGCTCCCAAAGGCCACATGAGGGCCGGGACCCTGTCCGTTCAGCAAACATGCCAATACAGCGATGTCCTCCATAGTGGGGGGTCCCACTGCAGCCGAGCTACTGGGAGCTCCCAATGCTCAGCAGCCCAATAATCTGACAAGTGAAGGGCGTCAAGCAAACACACTGCAAATGGCACTTTTATTTACTTGCCCTCACATCGCCTCCCCCAACAGCCTTCATTTACTGGGATCGGCAGTGCCATTTTCATCAGCCCCATGGCAACAGTAGGCCTTGTCAACAGGGGGACAACTTTCTCATGATGTCATCATGCCTTAGTGATTGGTGGTCTGTTGCGAGGAGATGAAGCTCTTTCTGAGATGTCTGGGTCCCGGTGGAACTGCTCGGTGATATTCTGTTACAAACACACTCTGGATTTCTGCATGAGGCCTGACCTTGAAGTGAGAGGGGATAGTGAAGTCAAGGTGGTGTGGGCTTTGAGTGTGTTTGGAAGGATCAGGTTTTGTCAGGGTTCGAATTGAGTCCCAAGTCTTGGGGGGTCCCACCCAGAAAGGGGGTGAGGTGGTAGGAGTGGCGGTTGCCTGTCATGAAACACTCAATTTGATGACTTATGAAGGAGATTATCTGAGGCTACAGCTGCAAAAATAATGGTATTCATTCATAGTACTTATTTATGGGTATATTATTTGTTTATGCCAACTTGGAACTAACTTAACCCTAACCTGCCACAGCACACAGCATTGTACAGGGCTGATGTGGCGGCTGAACCTGCTGCCTATGGTCATATAAAAGTTGAAAATCACAAATCCCAGAAACCACAACACTTACAGTGTTTATGTGCTGCTGCTGGACTGGGACAGGTCTGGTCTGGTCTGAGCTCTGCTGAGCTTCTGGCCCTGCCTATGCTGCTCTGCTGCTGGACTGGGCCTGTGGTCTGGTCTCGTGCTGGACTGGGCCAGGTCTGGTCTCCTGCTGGTCTGTACTGCCCTGATGCTGAAGTGTGTTGGATTGCACTGGTCTGACCTGAGGTGCTGCCGCTCCTCCTACGATGAACAAATTAAATATGTTCTAAAGAGTGTGTCAATTACACTACATTCATAGCCTAATTGAAGCATAAATAAAATTGTATGACACATGATGGTGTTAGAACACATTTTTCAACATGAACAAACAAGTTGACCATTTCTGGGGGGGATACACTTAAAAAAGCCTCCTCTTCTCCCCTTTCCCTCTTTCCATCAATTTCTGTGTCTAGCTAGGTAGACCTAGCAAACATTGGTTAGTGTAAAGTGTAACCCAGTTGGTGTATAACAAGGTTAGGTTGCTAGCTAGCTACTGTTATAATTGTTCTAAGTAAAAAGTGTAAATCATTGAAGAGAGCAGCACAAAGTGGAAGTACTAAGGTTACCGGTATTCACGCAGACCAGATGGGGCCACTAGTCCTCCTGTGCAGAGACCAGAGAAGTTTGTCTGCACGTTTGTTCATCACTTTACCAATGTGGGAGATTTATGCTGCATTCAGTGAAACTCGGAAATGTTGTACACTTTCGGAGATTTATACAGTATTCTGCATTCTCTCTGAAATTGGGGTTTTTTCTGACATGGGACCCCCCAAGTTTAGATTTCTCCCCCCAGTGGGTTTTGTATGTAGTAATGCCTCTCATCTCTAACCTCTTATTTCCCTCCTCATAGGTATTATCATCACAGTGATCAATACAATGCATTGTGGATGCATGAGCATCAGGGAAGTGATCACAAATCAAAATAACAAAAGATCGCCCTGTCACTATAGCTCTCTTGACTTAATCTTGGCTTTGAATGAACGCGTTGTTGCACGCTCTATACAACCTGTCATTCATCCACACATGCTTGTTATCCGATTGTGATAGTGCAATCTCCCCCAGGCTCCTCTGCTCTCAGGCTTGTCAGACGGTCAGGCCTGGAGATCTGCTGTTTGCACAGTCCAGTGAGCACCAGTGGCGTTGCCTTGCTGGGGGAACCCTCCTTGGCAACCAGGCCAACCCCCCCCCCGACCCCTGACCTGGGTCGAGGCCTTAGGAAGAGAGGAGAGGAAAAATGGTTCCTATCTAAATTCAGCCATTAGAATCTGGGGGAGACGGGGGCGTGCCCTCTCGCCTCTAAGGGAAACACACATCTTTGGGCATTGTAGGGTGACAAAGATCGTCAGCCGTGGTGGGACAAGTGCAGAGCGTGATGGATTGCGTAATTGAATGTGTGACGTTTGATGGATGTCTAAATGAGGAGCATAATGGATGTGTGATGGATAGGTAGGAAGCGAACACTTAGATTTTCACACAGGAGCGGATGTGAGCTGTTTGCTTTTTGGACGAAGAATGATGGATCGATTCTTGGGGGAGGAGGATGGGGCAAAAGTGGGAAAATATGCTTACTGCTGTTCGTTTTTTGGATAACATTTCTGTTTCTACCGTCAACTCACATATTCTAGAGGGTATCAGGCCGTCATGGACAAAGCACTTTTGTCTGTCTATCCTCATTTGAAAGCCATATACAGTACAAACAACCCTCATGATCCAAATAGGCCTTCCAAAATTTGCATCATTACATTCAAGACATAGTTAGACAATGCATGCTTATTCGATCTTAGAGGACAGCGTAGGGTACTGATTGTAATATCCAGTCATGACTATTCATAATCTCTCCTAACGCACAAACCTGACCCACATAATCACATACTCTCAAGCATGTAAAACCTGACCTAATATGTGATATGATTTAATATATGATCTGAATGTTACACAGGACAGACGTAGATGGTTCATAACAGATAAAGAAACATAAAAAGCAAGGTAGCATGATTTTTATTTATTTCATTTGTTTGGTGTGACCTTTGCCAGAGAGGCCCAATAGAGGCTGTAACAGCGCTTGAGCATGCTTCTTCAACATTGTGAGCACATGTTAAACGGAAACCCAACCCAACAACAGTGCGGTCTAATTCAGGATAGCATTAGAGGAATTTAGGGCCTCTCACACACATCTCATGCATAGCACAGCACACACCCCACTGTCATGCAATACAAACACAGACGTTTTACTTGTGCCAAGGCATGGTCCGTTTCCAACCCCCTTGTTTAATTTCTCTCTGTGCAACCCTCAGAATGAGATTATATATTGATTTATAGATTCTGGGTAACGTCTCACACAGCGGCACGAGGGTATCATTAAAATCATTACCGGTTGTAGACTAGTGTGCGGAGTTCTGTGCTACGACAACAGTTATCAAGCGGACAAGTGTTGGTAACAGCTGAATGGTCAGCTGGGTAAAGAATGGCTGAGCCCAGGGAAAGTAGAGCTGCAGGGGGTCACACACACACACGTAGCCATGATGCATCTTACTAGTAGCTTGGCACAGTTGACAGCAAGTGACCCTCGATGAGAGTTCAGGATGCTGCTATGTTGCCAGGGCCCTGCCAGCGCTCTGAGAGGTCAAAAAGGTCATCACCTTTGACCTGATGATTAAGCTAGAGGATGTAATCAACCAATGCAAACAGCTAAAAGACTAATTACAACCTTGTTTATGAGTCTGTGAGAATAAACACACTCGCTGCTGACAAGACAGAAAGCATATAAAAACAGGATAAATGAATTATGGGAAATGAATTAAACATAGTGTACACTGACAGGCCTCTGAATATTTCTTTCCTCCCCTTTGACTCACAGCCAGTTCCAACTCTTTGATCCACTTGCAGTTTTTTCCTATCTGGGTCTCCAGTAGCATCTTCAGAAAGCCGTTATGGTGCTGTACACTCATATCGCACCACAGTCACGTCAAGTTTACCCAGTTGCAGACTGACGAGGAAAGTGCCCGTTGGGATGACATAATGTGTAGATTTGGGGAGGATTATCACTGCTGTACTGTGGAATGCATAACATGTCTCAGTGGGGAAATGATAGAGAGAATGGCAACAGGGGCACAGGAGCCCCACAATGTGCTGACAGTGAAATTCCCTCTCACCCTGCTATCTGAAAAATGTGAGGCCGCTGAAAGACTGTCTCAACTCTTAAATCTTTCTTTTGCCTCCATTGCTGCTTCTGTAATTCCAGCCACTCTTAAATGACAAATGGAACAAATGTTTTCAACTCTTATTTGAAGTTCCACATTATGTTCTCTTAAATATGTGTGCCATACAATCATTCAGTCTAAGAACAAAATCAATTAAATTAGATAAATTAGTTATCCTTTTTGTTTCAAATAGATTGAATTGCTCATGCTGCTCAGACTGAATCTTTCCTTGTATTATCGGGTTTGAAGCAATCATTTTCCTTCAATATAGGATTTTGAGGTGGATTCTTCTTTAGAATATAGATGGTGCATTTTCTGTGCATCCTAAAATCCCCTTGAGACCTATGGAAGGAATCCGTTATCAGTTTTGATAGCAATAAAGTTCTTAAAAATGTTAAAGAAAAATATTTTTAAACTCCTACCTTTCTACTTCACCCTTAAAACAGACGTCACAGTAGTAAATTATATTCAGAGCTGAGCAAAATGTGGTTCTCAAGCCATTTGATCCCAAATCACGTTGAAACAACAGTGCTTTGCATATATCTCAAGCAAAAAAGGCCCAGATAAATGGATTCTGAAATGATTTGATGGCACAGTGTAATGTGTAAATATCTCTGGGGGTTAACCTACTCGACTCGACTCGCTTTTGGTACCTGGTACTTCGTTCGTTTTCCACTGCAGATAGTACCCCCGTCAGTGTAGCTGGTCGTCATAGCGACGCCGCAGTGACGACATCTTCAACGCGACACACACACATGAACAATGGAGGATATCGAAGGGATGGTGTTTTTGATTATCGGAATGTGGCTGTTTGTCACAGCAAGGAGACAAAATCAGTGCAAGACAGCAAACAAATCAGTGCAACACCGCAAACAATGTAGTGCATATACAAATAAGTGTAAATTACAATGTGCATCTAAAAAAAATGTAATCGTGGAAAAGTTCATTTTTCCCCGTAATGTAATTCAAAAAGTGAAACTCATATATTCTAGATTCATTACACATTAAGTGAAATATTTCAAGCCACTTTTTGAATTACACTACAGAAAAAAATGAACTTTTCCACGATATTCTAATTTTTTGAGATGCACCTGTATACATAAGGCATAGCCTAGTCCAGGGGCGGAGGAAGTGGGTCACGGCGGCCACTCAATGTCTGCACAAGCTGTCTCAGCGTGTCAATGAACGCTTTATTGAAGGCTGCAGTTTGAGCATTCTCCTCCCTCCGCAAGACTGCTTCCTGCTCCCGTGCTCGTGCGGCATCTTCATAGGCCTTCTGGAGATGCCCCTCACGCTGTGCCCGGTTCACCTCCTGCTGTGCCCGGTTCAGCTTCTGCTGCTCCACATCTGCCGCTTGCATGTCCCTCAGGTAACTCAGATGCTCCTGTTCCCTGGACCGCTTCCTCTTGCCTGGACAATGCAGAAAAAACAAAGGTGGTTAACCAAAGCACGTTTATCAATTCTTTTTTGGCAAATAGCTAAATTTGGAGCTTGAGACAATTCATTTTTCAATCAAAGCATTGTTATGCAAGTATATTATGTTCAATTACAGGTTCTTACTTTTAGTGCAGAAAATAGATTTACAGACTAGGAGAGTTTCAGCTTTTTTTTTTTCCTATTAACTGCATTGGAGTTTGGTCTGAGACATGATGATGTATGATGTTCACAATATCAATACAGAGTTTCTAAAGTACATAATTATATTGTATACTATTCTGGTGTACAGTTATATCCGAGTTTAATTGCTCTTTAATTGACCTTATCGTAAAAGTAAAATGGTACACTTCCAGGTGTTTCGCCATGCCTACCTGTGACTACACGCTGCG
>OMLI01059434.1:0-18031 GCA_900302605.1 Rondeletia loricata
AAAAAAGAATTTCTCCCATAGCCTTTATTATATTGAGAATATTTCAATTTTATTTATGAATATGAGTGGTATCATCACAAAAACTGGCATTTAAAGGGTTAACATTCTATAAATGAATGAATATTTGGTAGTTATAATCAGGACTGAAGTTGGTTAAAAGATGTAGCAAAAAAAAAGTGAAAATAAATATCAATATACAAGGATTTTATGGTAATATTTCATGTGGACACTTTTGTCCATGAGGGTGGTTTGTGTAACTTATATTTGAGGAGGGTACAAGGGTTAAGCCTGTAAAACCATGCTAAGAACAAACTATATTAAGTACTCCATCAAACACCCATTTTTTTTATTTCAATGTAATTGTGTCTCCCGCACCCCCACCACCGTTTCTCTCAACCTCTCTATTCCTCTCCCTCTCTTCCTCCCCTTCCCTCTGTTTACATTACCTGCCAGTGGAGGCCCAATGAGCAGTGTAACGCTCTCCATGATAGCAAGCAGGCCCAGAGCTGAGGGGAAGCGGCTCATCTCCACCGTATCCATGAGGACAGTGATCATCAGAGACCCCACCACACTCATGGACAGCCCATAGGTCAACACGTAGGTCAGTAATACAGGGAAGCTAGGCCCGATGCAGCAGATACTGTTACTAAGCCCGTTGACCAACAAAGCCGCGGCAAACACGTAAACGTGTCGCCCTTTGAACCAGGGCAAGTTGAAGAGGATGCCGATGGGCGGCCGCACCACGATGTTGACGATACCCAGGATGGAGAGGAGCAGTGCGGCCCGGCCCTGCTCCATGTTGTGGGCTGTGGCATAGGGCACCAGATACACCAAGGGCACCACAAACCCAAGCATCATCCAGGTGATGCCGATGGCGTACACACGGTAACGCAAGTTCCTACAGAACTGGTCAAAGGCCATGTGTTTGCCCAGGGCGGCCACCAGGTAGCTCACCCTGTCCTTCGGCTTCCTCCCATTTTCCTCCTCCGGCTGAGGGGGTCCGTGGTTCATCAGGGGCTGGCCTCGATGCTTGGGGGGCTCGAGGGGTCTCATCACTGCTCCGCACACACAGCAGTTGAGCAGGACGGCCCCCAAAACTAGGAAGCTTCCCCGCCAACCCAGCTCCGTGTGGAGGTAGTTAGCAAGGAGGGGTAGGGTGCACAGGCCCAGGGCTGTGCCTGTGGAGGACATGGCGTTGGCAAATGCACGTCGACGCACAAAGTAGTACCCAAGGATTGTCACGGCTGGTTGGAAGCTGAAGCAGAAGCCCAGTCCTGTAACGATGACACAAGACTGTCAGTCCTGGGGAATGTTCAGCACGGTGCAACATTGTGTTTATTAATTAAAAACCCTTGTGTGTAGAATAGTTGCGAGTGTTTTTCACATAGAGGTGGGGATTACACATTCATGTTTCACTGCACAGAACACAAAGTCCTATTTTCTGTACATTACGTACCTCCGATTTGAGATGCGTTTCATTTGCACTTCCTTAATTTCACTGACTATAACCATGGTCAACAAGACAAGCATCAGCTGTGATGATGGATCTCTGTGAAACGTTGCTGACCTGTAATAACCCCAGCTGTGATGTACAGCTGGGTGATGGAACGGGTGAATGCGCTAGCAGCCATTCCAGCCCCACTCAGGACTCCGCCCAACATGACCGTCGCTCGGCAACCAAGTCTTTCCACCAACACACTACAAAAGGGACCTGTAGATGAAATGTAATGCTCTTAGTTAAATACCTACTGGAGGAGAAAAGGACAAAGGCTTACACAGAAGTGGCAAGGTTATTTTCTTAATCCAGCACCGCTTTTTGCTTAACTTTCTTCAACATTGTGGTGCTGTACGCCGGCTGTATGACTATTGTATATTTGAAAAAAATTACTGAAAGCACGACTGAAAATAGGGTTTCTTCGGTCACTTACTCACTCAAACATTTCGTTTGTTTGTGTGCATATGTGGGTGTGAGAGACCCACGTGTGCGCATTTAGTGTGTGCCTGAGTCTGTGAACTTAAACTGTGTTTTTTGTTGATCCACATTTAATTATTGCCATTTAATTTAAATGCTCTGGCTGCAGAAATCCCTCCCACATTCAACAATATGAAAAACCTAAACACAATAACATGTTGCATCAGTAACACTCAAAAGTGGGAAGGATATGCAATCACATCCACTCAGTTTTAACCAGTAACTTATTATTTATAATAATAATAATAATAATATCATCATCAATAGCAGTAACCCTAACCCAATATCTGTGATGGGAAGTGCCCACTTGATAACTCCAGTGGCATACCTGCACTCACACACACAACCTTGTCACATTTAGATTAGGTGGCTGGTGAATGGTGCTGCCTGTCTGATGGTCCTGTAGATTTATGACGGCTAGTCATTGTGAGGCAACAAACTCTCAAATCTCTTGTATGCAATGAATAAAGCATGTAGCATGCAGTATCAGAAAGACTGCTGCTCACAGAAGCCACATTCTGCAGACAGACTGAAACACTAAGGTGCAGAAATAAATAATGGGCATAATTAGTCAGTGTTGTGTAACAGCTTTCTGATGCACACATTCACCTTGGTATCGGCTGAATATGCCTCTTTACAGCTCACCCTACTTCTGTATTTCATGCATGTTATGTAATGTTCTGAATCACACACTGTAGAGGAAGGAAGTTGACATTATTTTCTAGAGCCACTTGTGCACAGCACTGAGGGCTTGTGCACTGACAAACAACAATGAGAAGATAAAGTAGTCCTACAATGATAATCTGACTGCCAGTTTTTCCTTGTGCAAGCATTACGTGTCACCATTAATACACCAATGATGAAAAACATCATTAAAATCTCTATGAAGTCTGACACGTTTTTACATAACACCATCTGATATGTAGCATGAGCAGATCTGTTTATGAACAGATTTAATGATCAGATTACCCTGCTTGGTTGCTTGGTATACGTACTGCAAAAGTTATATTAAATGAAACATCACTATTTGTTTTTTTATGTTGAGGTTTCCCCGACTGATTGCGTGCGGTACCTCCAGCGTGAAGCACTGACGTCATGATGGAGGGCACCCAGGAGGTCTCGCTGTTGCTGGTGTGGAACTCATTCTGCAAGTCTGTGTAGAAGATCGCCACACAGGAGGGGAAAGCAAGGGTCAACGCCAGGACCAGGATGGTGGCAGCCAGCACCACCCAGCCCCAACCCCCATCAGGGGCTGTGACTGCCTCCGGCACGGGCACAGAGTCCCGGGGTTCACGGCCCTTTCCCCCCTCTTTGGAGTCACAGTCGTTGGCCTTTCCCACTCCGTCCCGGTCCATGCCGTTCGCCTGCTCGGGGACCCCGGCGGTCTCCATGCGGAGGCAGCAGTCACTTGTCCCCCTGTTTCCATTCCTCCGAGTCATTTTCTGCTGAGCGGCTCAGGCAACGCTCCTGTGTTAGCTGTCCAGGGTGTACAACTACTGACAGCATCCATGTCCCTGAAACCTTTAAGTACACCTAAGACGACAAAAGCAAATATATAATCAGGTTGGTCTCCCTATTGCGGCGAGTGTTGTTGTAGCCTATGTGGTAATATGTGACAACACTGACAAAGAGCCATTTTGTCATCTGACCACACAGCTCCAGATGACTGTGATGCATTGTGGAGCCAAGGAAGATGTTTCACCTGGAGGTTCAGGTCAGACTGTTGTTTCAGCAAGGGACCAGGGAGGGGGGACTTGGCTGGTATGAAACTCTGACATGCACTTATGAAAACCCAAGAATGAATGGCCCTCTGTACAAATTTCCCCCATCATTTCTCATAGACACTCAGTCCTATTCGCAACAGGGGTGTCCCGTGAGGGGAGTGCTGTCTGTCCTGTTTAACACGACGGATGGTGAAATCCGTATAGGCGTCAAATATACACTGTCCACATTATAACAACAAGCACTTAACCGATTTCCACATCCATCCACGTGGAAACTCGAATTTATTTGTAGCCTACAACGAGCTGTTTATGGGTTACAACGTGGTTACGTTCATATTCGAGCCAAACTAAACGCAGACCTTCATATTGGACGTGCCCTCATTATCACTGGGCTGAGTTAGATTATAACAACAGCCTTCACCCATCACCACACTGAAGTTGACTGGTTAAAGTCAACATTGCCATTAAAAAAATTTAAAAATCTGTTCATTACCATTTGATCAGGATATCTGTTTTGGGAGTCTGCCGAATAAAATAACAGATTCACATCTTAAACATCACTGGCTCGGCAAACTGCGCAAACAGGAAGCGATTTAAACCAACAATTGAATACGGTCTCTCGTGGATGTGTAGGTGGAAACGGCCTCACCTTCTGCTGATGTAGGCCTATTGATTATAATGTGCGTCCATTACTCCCACAGGCGCGTCTTTCCTCGATGTCTCCCAAACAAGCAGCGGGGATTTCAGCGTTGTGCTCACGGTGGGAGGAGACAGAGCTCAGGCTTGGTGGGCTGCAGGCCTGCAGGAGCTGCTGCTGTCAGGCCTGCCGCCTGCCGCCTGACTCCCCTGCAGCATTTCCCCCATGACAGAGGGCGGAAATGTGTAGTTAGTTACACTATCTGAAGTAGTAAATGAAAGCATTGACAGTTCAATACCAAAGATGTATTCCATATATATGCAGTGGTGTGGTGGTACATAGAAAGGTGATGATGATGATGATGATGATGATGATGATGATAAGGTAAACAACCACCAATTAAACCAAAATAAATTATTCAATTATTCTAATATTTTCAGAAAAGCATTCATTTATGCAGTTTGATATGGATTTGATATTGATACTTCTGTAATATATTAGATAAGGGCAGTTTCTTTATTGCTCTAGTCTGCAAGCCACCACACTGCATTGTTTACGTTCTATTTCATTGCTTTATTGTCTTTTACTGCTAATTTGTTATATTGCCTTTTTTATATGCTGCTTATACTCGACTTCTCTTTTTCTCCATTGACTTATATTACTTTTGCTCCTGCATCAACCTAATTTCCCCACAGGGATCAATAGTGTCATTGTATTATTTACTATGACGTATACTCTAATTTGTCAACCTTAAAAGGTGGGTAAACTGAGTTTTAGTGGGTTTACCCTCCACTACATCCCTGGCTATATGATAGAAGCATGGCTACTAGAACTGGTTGTAAAGGGGGACTGCTGGGTAAAGTTGATGATGCCACTTCTGAGTTTCTTTCATTAAATACTTGATAGAAGAACTTCAATAAGTTAAACATGTTTCATTGGTCAATCATTTTGGTATTCCACAGTAAGGAGAGCTTTTACGCATAATCCTCTGGTTTATGCTATTGACTAGTCAGACCTAAACAGACAAATAGTCAATGAGTCACATTTTAAAACACAGACACATTTTATGATTAAAAACCAGACTGGGTTTTGTTAAAACTGTTACATTTAAAGAAACAGCATTGGTAGACAAAATTTAAAAAATATAAAATAAATAAAAGTGAAAGAACAATCAGACAAAATGTTTTGTCAGCTTCCAAACAGTTCTCCACAGTCTCCATCGACAATATTCACATTTGACATCAACACAGTTAAATGAACAAACTCAAAGTAACTGTTAATAGATGACATTTTCAACACGTCTAAATGAGTGTACAAGTGTGTATGTCCACAAACGCATGCAGGTGTTTACAGATTAACCGGCAAGACGAGCCATGAATCTTCTTTATTTTGTGTGTGGACCTGTGGGTTGAGTAAATGCTATATCCAGGGTAGGGGTCCGCAGTCTGACTTAGATCGGTTGGTTAATTCGGTTAATTCAAGTTCAAAGCTAGCTATTCTTTACCTACTAGTTAAATTGACATGACAAGATATAAAAACAACATAGCAACAGAACATGTGATTAGAGAACGTCTAGTTGTAGACCAACTGTTCCACACAATAAATCTACACCTACCACAGAGCCATGCCTTCCCTCTGCCCTCCCACCATGCATCACATACACTTTGCACTAACACAGAGGTCAGACAAATTCCAGTACACAACATCATAATCTCTAGAACAATGCATGCTCTCATGTTTTCACGTGCCAAAATGAGTTTTTTTTTTTTTTTTGCTGATTTGTTAACATTGCACATATCAGTAGACTATCTAGTGCAGGTGACAGTAAAAACAAATGGTGAAAAGTACTTTTTTTTTCCTTAAAAAAGGTTGCTTGATTCAAATCTTAAGATAATCACACTGCAAGGTTCAACCACGTGATCCAAGTAAGGTCAAATTGGGCTCACAAAGGTCACAAATAAGTGCTTTGAAAGTTGATTAAATACATCTAAAAATGGGAACATTATAGATGGCTTCAGTTGCCTTGAAACAAACATGCAACTCAAGAAAACACCCAAATGAAGGTGAGTAAAGCAGTCTCATCTTTTTCCAAAAGAAAGTGCACTGCTGTATTTTTACTAAGATAAAAGCAGAGGAGGGAAACCGGCTTTGACTACTCTTCCTGCTGTCAACTGCTCCCTGCTTCTCTCCCATTTGGTAGTGCTGTAAACACAACAATGCCAACCACACCATGAGTGGAAGCAGTAACACAGTCAAAACCTTGAATTTTCAGGAGTGTAAGGGTTTCTGGGAGGAGTTAGTACAATAGTATTGGCATAAAGGAAGCAGGAGGTAAGCCTAAGATTTTTCAGTGAATTATGCATGACAAAACAAATAATCACAGGGACTGAACAGATTTGTTTGGCGTGCCTCTCACTGAAACCGAGCTAAGGGCCACATTATACATTATACCTCAGTTGCCTCCTGGCTTCTTTTTTTTTTAAGGTGTGAGAGGCACCTGATGATAGAGGGGAGAACAACTGTGCACAACACAGGTCAAAGGCACAACACCGGACACAGACGAAGGGAAACCGAACACCCAAGGTGCTTTGAAAAGGCCCAGAGAGAGAGGGGGGGGAAACTGCCCCTCAATGAGACATCTGGGCATTTTGAGCAGCACACAGTCTGCTCACGTCTCAGAATAATAGAATAGAAGTGCACAACACACACTCAAGAGGGAAAAACATGTCACATCAACAGAGTTTGAGCTCTGAGGCCTGACTGAACATGGTCAGGGAGCATGACAACAGCAAAGGTACAGGATTTAGTTTTTTCTTCGTTAAAACGCATTCGTCTTGTTCATGCTGATATAACATAATTGCACCAAATATATTTTTTTGTACAAAGGATGGTGTATCAAAGTATTCAACACCGGTGATAGGTGCTGGGTGATATCACATAAAGATTGGATGCCCTTTAGCTTTTAGGGGCCAAGTGGTTTAAGTACACAGGCAGAATGAGAGAATGAGTTCAATCTTTCATAAATTGCACAATGGGTAACAACAAGATGTTTAAATTCTCCGACTGATATGTGTAAATATGGCTCGAACTTCACATTAAGTTGCTCTTATGCGGTGTAACAAGGCTGCAATTACATTAGTAACAACATTCCATTCTCATCTTTTTAGGTTATATTTTAGCAAGGTGTAGTGTTTACATAGTTCTATTGCTAAGACAGTTTCATTGTTTTGATCATTGCACATATGGAACAGAGGCCGATACATGTTTACTTATATAAATGCTCTTGCAAATCAATTACAAATCATTTGAAAACATATGCATGTTGGTCCAGTGTTGTTACAAGTATAAAAACAGCACTATCACGTAGATAAAAAAGCAACTTAATGTCAAGTGTTAAAGAGAAATGTAATTTAGACAAGTCGGCACAGACAAATGTCACATAACATCTGAAATAAAGGCTTCCCTCTGTTTCAATTTCCCACTAAAGCTCAGAAAGCTGAAGACACTTCCCATCTGGCAAGTTCACTCATGTAAATATCTATGATAATTTAGGCTCATCTATTTCAGGGCATTAAGTGCGAGCAGTACATTTCAGCTTGTGCCACAGTTGCTACACGTGCTGCAAAATGTAAGACAACACAGTCATTTGGGTGTATAATTTGAAGTTTAGGATTTGCCACAGAGGCAGCTGCAGAGTGAGTAAAAATTGGCAAGTGAATAAGACAAGGCCAGGGAGAGAAGGGTGCTTCAGGTATTGAGGCAGCATACAGATTGGCCATGGTCCAAAAATTTCCCCACCACAACGCACTTTTCTGGACACATGGCCATCTTTTCAAATCCAGCAATAAGGTTTCTCTACCACTTGTTTTTTGGGAAAATCTCTAATTACAATTTTAAGATATGCAAGAGATCAAAATAGGATATTTACGAGAAAAATTATTAACTGTTTTTGAGGAACACTACAGAAAAACTTGAGGAATTCTGATATTTCAATCATGGACAGAAAGCAGAGGCACTGCATACACAAACTCACACCCTTGTCACTGGGTGGAAAACCCTCAGGAAAACTGGTTATGAAGATTTACATGTTCCCCTCATTTAAATAGAATTACTCACCATAATACACAAATATATGACAACTATGATACAGAAATCAGTAATTACACCATTTGCATTCAATTTTTCATATAGTTTCATCATGTAGCCTATATCGATTTATATAGATTCCTCACATGCCTTGACAAATTGTACACAGGTGTAGTTTCGTCTTTTGAGTCATTTGTTTTCTTTTGCACTGAAATATCCTAATTACAGCTGTGAAAAAAAGAAGGGTCCTCCCCGCGAAAGCAGACCAAATCAAGCCGGAGGGGAACAGGAGGAGTGAGACACTGTGATTTCCAGCACCGGCAGCAACGGCAGTGCTGTCACCGCGGCGAACCAAGGTCGGGCCTCTGTGAGACGAAAATCTGTCACTCCCTCATCCTCAGTCTAAAGAATCTGAGAGCGTGGAGAATGGACTGTGCCGGGCTGGCTCAAACGGAGCGATTTGACTCTGCATCATGATGCCTGTGACTCCTCCATCTCATCGCCAACTCTGGACTTCCTGTCCCCTAAGCTCGGTGGCGCTGTGACCTGCCTCAGACACCAGCCGAGGAGGCTGGGAGGGCAGAGGGAGAGGGGGGAAGCAGGAGGCTCAGTCAGTGTAGTCGTCTTCATTCTTTTATGTCCTTTGAGAGTCCTGAGGAGATAGTCACAGATTTCTGCCAAGTCGACATAGCCAAACGTACGAGGGAGTGGAAGTGTCCTGTCTATTAATGGTGTGACGATGATGATGATGATTATGATGATGATGATGAAGCTCTGTGCTGGCCAGGGGGTCCATCCACTGACAAAAGCATGGGGCTACAATAAGCGCCACAGCCTGAATCCCCGTGACAATGACCATCAAAAGCCCTTTCACAATGGCAACCGCTATGAGGAATAATACTCTCTTGTAACTTCTTTTAAACTCCACCCTAAGTGTTCCACAGCCTATGACGGAGGAGAAGTAATGAGAACGCAGGTTGGGGTCGTGTTGCAGCACTGTAGGGGAGGGGGCATGGGAGGGTCCCCACTGTGGAAAGGCACGCCAGAGGAGGGGGTGATGGTAGAGGGGGGTGAACTCATGGACCATGGCTAAAACTGGAGAAAATGTCATGTGGTTTTTTTGGGGGAGAAAGTGTTATTTCGCTCAGGGTCTGGGTTTGTCTCCTCACATCCGCGAGCCTCTCTCTTGAAGGATCTGCACGGGCGGAAGGAAAACTCAGTCAGAAGAGGCAGAAATCCCCAACATCTCACAAGGAAACTGGATTTATTACTGTTTTCACATTTAAGGAGGTAATTAAAGGTGAGTCACGTTGTAGATCACTCACCTTGGCCTTCTCGGTGGGCTCGATGACAATGCCGTTGGTGGAGTTGTTGAGCTCCCGGGAAACTACGCATAGAAACTCGGCCTGGTCCTCGTTGCCATAGTTATAAGAGGAGCCAATACTTATAAGCTGAAGGGGGCAGACAAGAAAAGGCGAAAGAGATGGAATTACAAGGTTGCATCCATGAGAGAAATATTAAGTTCCCTGATTTTTCCATGGATTTCCATGACTAAGAGCATTTCTACGACCTAAAATTTACGTTCCTGGCATGGCGGTACTGACAAAAATTCTAAAGGAATAAATGAACTAACAATAACTGGTGGCCACAACGTAATGCAACAAATAATGTGTCCAAAAAGCTAGAAACATATACACACATTAAGGTTTTTTGCTGTAAAGTGTTCCATTTTTACAATTCCCTGATATGCCATGACATAACTAAAGAATTTATTAGATTCCCAATCTTTCTCTCTCTGGAATAGATGTCTCAAAATTCCATGGTATTACAGCAATTTCTTGACCTATGGGAACCCTGGTTTAAGCACATCTCACACCTGGAGCTTGAAACAGAACCTTTGAAACAACTAAGGCCTAAACCTAAAAGATGATACTCAAAAAAAGGCTCAATTTTCTGCACCTGCTCAAACTTCCAACCGTCCGACATGGTTGAGACCATCTGTGTGAGTTCCTCCTCTTGGCACTGCAGTACTCGATACACATGCTTCACAGGGCCCTGAGGGACACCACAAATGCACACGCATACAGAACGTTACTAAGGAAACACAGTATCAATGATGTGCACACAAACACACGGTCAGTACTTTGGTTACATTTGCAATTGCAGAAAGACTGATCCACTGATCCCATTCCCAATCCACTGACATGTTCCCATTGTTTTGGTTTCCTATACATATACCTGAGATGTCCGGTTCTCATTGTCCCGTATCCTCTCTTTAACCAGCCTCACCAGCGAAGCTATGTTGTAGAACTCGGCTTCCTCAAGAACACCTGACACATAAAAATGGAACAAATGGCTTGTGCACTTCATTGTTTTCTGTAAAATGCGGTTTACCGACGGCTACCACTCGATGTTTGCTGAAAGCTACAGTATGCTGCAAAATTTTACAAAAATTTCAACAGGCTTACAAAACAGCAGTATTTTACATAGATTCTATCCTCTTGAGTGTAGTGTGTAAAAATCTATTAGGGCTCAAGATTTCAATTTGTGAGTTACCTTCCTCTGCCAGATTCTTATCCATGATCAGTTTTCCATGCCGAAGGTAATTCAGGATGGGGCCAAAGTAAGTGGGGTCCCTGTCAATCAGGTAGGCTCCCGTCTCATCCTGTAAGAAATACAGCAAGGGTTGGTATGTGTGAGGAGTGGTTTGTCCTCACTGTTTCACTGTTGTTCTGGTCATGGTCACTTTGCAAAACATGATGCAATCAAATCATGTTGAGAAAATTATGGTAACTAGGGGCATCGATTCATTAAGGCTAAGGTATGGCAAAATCATAATATCATTTAATATAATTTGCCACCAAAACCTTGAAGCATGCTTATAATGACTAAATGTATGGGGACAAGTGGAGCAATGACTGACAACATATCATCTGGTCAAAGTGATAAATTATTAGCCAAAGACCACCAAACTATCTTGCATAGACGAACACAGCTTAGAGGGAACATTGGGCCTGAATGCTCCCTAAGGTAGATTTATTTTTTATTTTTTTAGATATGGCTTCCAAATAGATATCTGGCCATTTCTGCTTGATCTCTGCTCTCCATTAATTATGATGATTAAAAACTACAAGATCAAATTTAGACTCACTTAGGCTAAGGCATGGTAAACGACGCCCATGATGGTGACACAAGCATTTTTACTCACTTTATCAGAGTCCAAATCGGGGTCCTCTTGACATAGTCGGTACAGGAATGATTTGGGGTCCCTGCACAAGGTTTGTTTGGTTGTGATAAAGTAGGTCCCGCCGACGTTAAGGCGAACCCAGCGTGAGCCTGGCTTGTCCGCCGGTTCCGACGGGGAGCTCGGGCTGCTCTTCAGCGGGAAGCCGAACACTGGCCGGCTGGTGTTGCTCGACATCCCGGGACCGGGCAGGCTGCTGCGCGGCGGAACCACCAGAGTGGGGGAAGCCAGCCGCACAGACCCCCGGACATCACGGTGCTCGGTTTGCTCTATAGTGCCAGTGCCACTCGGCTCCACGACATGCAGTTCAGCCATATTTTTTTCGTCTAAAAACCACAATCACGCGACTAGCTACACTGCAGGGAAACAATTTCTCTCACCCGATTTGTAAACAGAGCAGGGCTATTTTTCTTCGACAAGGTGGCTGGCATTAGGGCGTTGCTGCACACAGTCGACCGCCTCTGCCTCCAACGCTGAAGATTACTAATATTACTTGGGGTAGGTGTACTATGTTAGCCGCATCGCGTTTAATCTTTTCTTCCTAAGATAAATTGGTCATTATTGTTTATTCAAACGTTAGTCAGAGAAAGGCAATTCTTCCGGGTTGTAACGTGATTACTGTTTACTTCCGTAATGTCATAGTTTTTCAAAATAAGAGTATACAAAAAAATACAAAATATTTCTGCTCGTAAGGAATTTTTGCTTTACACGTTCAAGTAAATTGACACGTTTTTGATTAGAGTCACAATCATGCATAATTACAATAATGTCAACAATGTAGCATGATTTATCTTATTCTGAAACACTTTGAGGCTAATAATAATAATATGCAACATTTGATGCCAGTGTCAAAGGAATTCACTCATGAATATTCCATTCCATGCATAAATACACTTACATTTTAGGAATTTAGCTAACACTCTTATTCTGGGCAACTTACAATGTGCAACAGTTTATTAAGTTGACATTTCTAGACTGCCAACATTACAAGCAGCCAATAGTAATAATAATACATGAATCAGCGAGTTGGATGCATGGTGGGATTTCTTTGGGTACTGGCCCGTGTGGAAGTAAAGGGAGATGAAACATCATATAAAACAGCAGAAGCAGCTATGTGCAGAGAAGAGGTGGAGGTAATAACATTTGGAAGACTGAAATGTTGCAGCTTTGTCAAAGTGGGACTGGTGCATCAATGGCAGAGAGAGTGGGATAAATATGAGAGGCAGGCATTTTTATTCCATTCAGCCAGCCACCTGTGATCGGGGTCGGAGTAAGTTGGGTTGAGGAGTTGAGTGTCATGGACTTTAAATCAATCAGTCAATCAATCAATGTATATGCTTTGAATGTGGACTTGGACCTGTTTCTGTGTAATACTGCCACCTGCTGACGCTACTTGACACTTAAGCAATAACATACGAGAACCGCAGCACAGCCGTTCCGATATTCATGATATAGCACGGCTTCTCGTATGTTATTGCTTAATAGTACAGACAGGGAGGAACAGCATAAGGATATAAGGATATAGGAAGGATTTAGTTAAGATGACAAAGTTGAGGCCAGGTTATTGTGGGTTGAGCAGTGTGTTGGCCTTGTTTGGGAAGCTCCCAGATGGGAAAAAATAGAATCTGTGCAACACATATTGCCTCAATGTAGGAACTATCGCCTTGTCAATTTATTGTTAAATTACATTGAATTAAACAATTTGAACTGAAATGACTGTGTTTTGTGTCTGGCCCATTTGATGTGTGATGTCATGATGTGATGATGTGATGATGTCACGATGTCACGATGTCACAATGTGATGACGTCACGATGCCCAGATTATTGGTTCCGCTATGGAATATTAGACAGGTCCTTTTAAACATACAGTATGTTCTTATGTGTATGTTCTTAATTACATTTATGCTAATTAACAACATATTATTTATTAAAACGTAAATTACTCTGCTGGCAGCTACAGTCGCATTAATTAAGACGATAGTGAGATGAGAAATGCCGATTACGGAAAAACCTCACTAATGCCCTGGACCAGAGCTAGGAACTACCATAACTACCTGGGCTTGGACTAATTGTATATTCATTGGAAACTTAAACCCCAGGCCTGATTAAATCCTGGATAAGAAATAAAGGTGTAACGCTAGATTTAACCTGGAGGGCAGCATTACACCATCAGTGCGTCCAGTCTGCCGTAAAAACAAGTCGAAGAAGAAGAACAACAATTTGACTGGTAGTGGGCGCGTTGGTGTTGTGGCTCCGGTGAACGCTACCATACCGTACTGTACTGTACTCGACTGGACTGGCAGGTAAAGTGCTAAAACGGGGGTTAGCCTTGTAATAGGACTGAGAAGTATCTCATTGATTCCCGTCAATGTAGCCGTTTAGTTGGTGTTAGATTTATGGTGGGATATGCTAGCTACCCAGTTTAGCTCCAGGCTCGTTCATCTTGCTTGCTGCTGTCGCTAGCTTGCTATCCAGTTAGCTAGCTAGTTAACATCAGCAAGTTCAGCTAAGCTCAGCATCATCATGAGCTCCTGAAGCAAACAGCAGGGAGTGGATGGTGCAGGGCTGCTGAAGATATTACGCCAGTCAGAGTACAACAGAGATTTGGCAACTTCATGACCAGATCTGTCTGCATACATGCAGCCTTTAGTGATGGCAAACATTGCTGAAGAGGAATTGGATCAAACAAATGGCTCCAAGTCTAAATTACTTGTATGAACTCAGCTGTGTGTAATGTTAGGCAATAGTAGATGTAGATATCTCCAGTAATGGAAATACAGGCATTCTCCCCTTCTGACTGTACCAAAATAATCTTGTTGTCATTTCAGCTGCCTGAGCCATGAGTGAGTTTAGGATACACCATGACGTGAACGAGTTGCTCAGCCTGCTTCATGTGCGAGGAGGTGATGGAGCAGAGGGGTACATAGACTTACTGCAGAAGCACAGGACGGCGTATGTCACCACAGCAGTCTCTGCTCACAGCGCCAAGGTGGGCAATAAAGAGTTTGGATCAGTAGTTCTCAAGCATGTGCCATCAAGGCCCAAGACGATGCAGGTTTTCCTTCCAGCCAAACACTACACCAGCTGATTTAACTGATCTGCACACCTTCAGCAAGAAAGGGGGAACTAATTGGTGACATCTGGTGTCGAGAGAGGTTGGAATGAAAACCTGCATACTCTTGGCCCTTGAACTACAGGCCAGAAACCGGGAATGGCTTGGGCCTGTTCCTTCTGTGTCCTGGCCTGGGTCCCAGTGCAAGACAAATTTTGGGTCCAGGGCTGAAAAGGTTTTAAGAACCTCTGGTTTGGATGCTTGTGGAAATGGATGTGTTAATGTGTTGTTGTGATATATGTGGATATTTTCCTGTTGTTGGCTGTTGTGTGTTGATTGATTGTTGTGAGTTGTCATTTACAGGTCAAAATAGCAGAGTTCTCTAAAACACCTGAGGACTTCTTGAGGAAGTACGATGAGCTGAAGTCAAAAAATGTTCGCAACGTAGACCCTCTGGTCTATCTACTATCCAAGCTCAGTGAGGATAAAGAGGTAAGAAGTTGTTTCCAAGCTGATAATTGCCTGTTCTTGTTCCCTATAAGCTGGTAATTAAATAAGTTGATTTCTGTTTTCATTGATATGGAAATTATGTGATTGTTGAAGGATAATTCCTCTTTTTTCATGTGATAGTCCTACGGCTCTTGAGTGTGAGAGTAGTCTAAGAGCCAAGTGAAACAGAAATACATGGTTTAGCTCTAACCACACAAACATCAGAAAAATTTAGCTAATGTCACTAATGTAATGTAAATGAAAGTGATTTTGCTGATGTTTGTATGGCAGTTACCAGAGAACCAAGCCATGGGTTTCAGTTCTACCTTGTCTATAGATTACTCTCAGGCCAAAGTGAGAATGTTGCATGGAAAAAAACAGTTGTCGTCAATTAAACTGCCTCGTAGAACCTCAACAATGAACCATTTTATTGTGAGGTATCCTTTCTCATCACATCATCACACAAATCCCTTTTTTGGGGTGATATTTCCCCAGACACTCCAGTGTCTGCAGCAGAATGCCAAAGAGAGGTCAGAGTCGTCGGCGAACACAACTTCAACCACAACCACCAGTTACACTCTTCCTCAGACCAGCGCCAAGATGTCCATGCAGGAACTGGATGAGCTGCGTAAGAAGCTCGGCAATGTGGCAGCCAGCGCCAACGTTCCACAGGTTGGCATTTCACACTGTAGTACAGGTAGATCTAGGCAGCCCTGGAAGTAATAATTACCATAAAAACAAATTCCCTGGTTACTAAAGTCCCAAGTGGTGGTCTGAGATTGCCAAAACTAGACTTGAGACATTCAAATTGGATATTCAACTGTAAAAAAAAACAGACAACCAAAACAGGGTACAGAATGTGTGTTATTTGTCATCGAATACTCATGCTAAAGTCATGGAATTTGATTCATAAACCTTGTAGTGGGGTCACTGTGCGCGAACACTGTGTTAAGCAGACTCTGCTTGTGATCTCTATCGAAATTCATGTGTCTCGTTGTGAATTTGCCTGCAGTCTGCTGAAGTCACACGGAAGATGCTGAGGGACCGACACAACAAGAAGAACCCTACCCAGCCCAACCCGGTGTTTCCTAACTGGGTGTACGACCGTCCTGCTCTCATTGGCGACTTCATCACTAGCTCCACCCCTGTGGGAGAGCCAGTTGTGGCCGTTGGTATGTTTCTCATAGTGATTAGGTCACTTTTTTCACATTTTCAAATTCACTTAATTCCTCTAATATTGTTTCATCCACTGCACAAAAACCTTTACAGTTATTTAAAAATAGTGCATTGTTTCCCTCTTCAAGTTTGTGAATTGTTTTTAGACTTGTTACTGTATACTCCTACACACAAAAGTGACTGTTCTGCATTAGTGTTGTGTTGTTAATGGTGTTTTTTTATGGTGTTAACCTGTTTCATATCTGTGGTCAGGTACCATGCCCCTGGTCGCTCAGGAACAAGCTCTGGTGGATGATCTGCTGTTTGTGCTGATTGGAGTTGATGGGAGAGACATCACAGCCCAGCCTGTGCTGGGGAGGCAGAACCGCTCCTTTATTGTTGATCCAACTCTGGACGTGTCCATCAAGGAGCTGGTTAATCGGATATTGCCAGTCGCATCATACTACTCCACTATAACACGGTGAGTGGACAGGCAATCAAGAATCAAGGTGTATTGAATGGACCCTGATGCAATCTCATCATTACCATTGCGCCTGGACATAGTAGTTGAATATTATTTAACTTATATCTGTAAAACAAATGGACACACACAGTGCTTGATGTATTTTATCTTCTGTGGCTGTTGAAAGTGCCGGGCAAGTTAAATGAAGCACACCTGAAGTAGTTCAAGTATTTGGAACTCCTATCAAATATTTTTTCATACATATCTGAGTGCCGTAGAGGAAGAATTACTAGATGCTCATTTGTTATTGTATTTGTTCCTCAGCTTCATTGAGGAGAAGTCGTCCTTTGAGTACGGCCAGGTGAACCATGCCCTGACAGCGGCCATGAGGACCCTGATGAAGGAGTACCTGATCCTGGTCACTCAGCTGGAGCACCTCCACCGGCAGGGTATGCTCTCCCTGCAGAAGCTCTGGTTCTACATCCAGCCCACTATGAGGACCATGGAGATACTGGCCTCCATTGGTAAGATTCTGAACTCAACTCACTTTTTTTGTTTTGTCTTTGGCATTTCTAACCAGGTTGCTTGTGATGGTGGTGACACTGGTGATGTATGAATGTTTGCTCAAGGTCAAATTAATTTATTGTCTCGCCGAAGCGAGACATAGGGATTGCATTTTCTGGCATCGGCGTCCTGACTTGCGTTAACGTTTTTGGATGGCGAGACATACATCCGGCGATAGCGCTTGTTTATATAGCCCTTTTTCTCAAAGGACTTTACAGAAAATGAGCCAAACTAGATCTAACTGAACAACAATCAATAGAATTACAAAATCATGTAAAACAAACACAGGGAAGCAGAACAAAGCACAAGACACACAATATAACATTTTAGCAGGACATAGCAAGCCTACCTATTCTACAAAGCCTAACCTACCCAGCACCACCAACCTTAGACCCTCGACGCAAACAAGGAAAAACTTCCAAGAAAACCTTATAGGGGGAAAAAATTGAAGAAACCTTGGGCAGGCCAAGTCAAAGAGTGATTCCCCCACCAGGACGGCTGATCGTGCAATAGGTGCCGGGACAAACAATGAATGTACAGTAACGTAGCCAGTGACAGTGATATAAGAAACAGATGAGGCGAAAGAGGCAGAGGGATGGGGGCACGGTTGGCGATGATGTCCGCAGAAACAAGGGCAGCGCTCGC
>OMLI01059454.1:3130-17077 GCA_900302605.1 Rondeletia loricata
GAAGAATCAAAGGTCTGGGCTGGGGTTCGGCTTGCACCCTGCACAAAACATAGAAGGAATGGGGTTGCTGCAGACTTTTTAAGACGGAGTCCCATTCCATTACCTGGTAAGATTACGAACAGGAACCAGAGCCATAATTAGAAAGGATGTGTATCAACGACCGCATAGAGGTCACAATATCCTACGCTTTCAAACCAAAATGGAGAGTCAGACACATTGCGGGAGACTGTTAGTTTTTTTGTTTTTATAGATTGATTGATCTTGGCATTCAGACCTTTAAGATGGTATATTACACAATAGTGGCCAGTTAATTATCTGATGTATAATGAGTCTCCTTTAAAGTTCAACGAGCCAGGGTTCATAGCGGTTGGTCACCTTTATAGAACCAGCCGGACTCTGATATGTCAGATTTTCTACATCAGGCTCACTGACTCCCATTCTCTATATACCAACCAATGATAACATCATCCTGTTGAGTGAAAACCTCTAACCTCAAATTCCTCTTCTTTCTCAAACATTTTGAGGAGCTAAGAAAAGCAGCCTTGGTTTTGGCTTGACCACCATGCATTTTAGAGTTTATCCAGTGGGACTTGAAAGCCCAAAGATGGTATCCTCCAGTATCCTTCAACTGAAGTGAAAACATGAAAATCACCAAAACTGGAGTTACGACATTTTCACATGACAACAGTGATATATTATTTCAATGAATTACAATGCTGACACAGAAAGCCAAAACCCCCGCCTCCCTTTCCCTCTTCCAGATGATTTTCATTAAACCTTTATAACCCCTGTTGGTGAATGTTTGTCTTCGTGGCCTTGGGAATGTGGCTCAGTTTCAGCCCAGCACTTCCATCTGTGTTTCCTTTCCTTTGTCCTGTGACTCCTGACCTGTGGCCTGACACACCCAAAGCAGTTTCCTGTTCTTTTTCCACATGATCCAAGACTGCAGCACATATGAAATGCAGGAACCTGCAAACTGGTGTACTTACAAGATTCTCCGTGCATAATCATGCACAACTAAAGCCACTGATGCGGGTGACAGTCTATCTAAGGTTCTACAAATGACGGCTCTTGACAGCAAATCAATTTACCTTACATTGACCTGATAGCTTAATAGATACACTGTACTGTATGTACGGACCTTCACACTTGGTTCCTTCAAAAATCTAATTGCGTTTAACTTTGTAATCCAACATAGGATTGGGTTATAACAGTGTCTGATTACAAAAAAACAAATAACATGTTTTAAACTCATTTCACTATGCAATAAAGAGATGGCAGAGAAAGAAAGGGAGGGATAGACAGAGAGAAACAAACTCCAGGCAGCTGAATCCTTCACAGCCTGGATGGGAGGGTACGGAGACCACATTCCTTCACTTTTATCACAACCAGTCAGGCTCTGATAAAAACCATTTATGCATTCTTCCACAGTGCAGTTTCTTTTTAGATGATGCATTACCTTACAGTGCAACATGGCACATCTTACGTTTAGGCTGTAGGGACAACAATATGCTCAGTTCATGATTCAATAAACAGCCATGGATTCACACAACAACATTTTCACAATATAAGCAATTAAGCTAAAATTCAATCACAGTCTATGATTGAAGATGTTTAGTCTATGCTTTTTTTCAGTCCTGAACCCCCAAACATTAGAATCCATGACATTATTCAGAAGAAGACCGAACAAAAAGCCGTTTACAAAACTAAAAAATATAATTGATAAAGAGCAGAAAAGTCTGACATAATAACTCACCCATCCCTAAGGTAATTGAACAAAATTTGTTTTGCTGTCTCTTCATGTGTTTGTTGTGAAAGCTCCTGCTGACCTTTCAGAAGATCAGGTGTCGCCTGGATAGAACAGGAAATGAGCAGAGAGAGAGAGAGAGAGAGAGAGAGAGAGAGAGAGAGAGAGAGAGAGAGAGAGATGAGAACACTGGAAACCACAGACTGGCTGAAGAGTGTTCTTCTCTTATAGAGCCTCATTTTGATAAGACTGAACAGAGAAGATTTGTTGGACAATATACTGCTATTTGAAGTCAAAGACACATTAACAGAAAGAGTGATGACAAAAAAGATTGAAAATGGCTTGAAATGTCAGATCCAATCATAACGCTACTGAAAAGTGGACACTAATCTCTGGATTTTACCTGAACATCCGCCTCTGCACTAGGCTTTTTGCCTGTGGTGGAAGAGGGCTTGGACAGGGACGTTGCCACATTGGTCAAAACCTTGCCAGGTGAAGAGGCACCGTCCTCACTCTTGAATGGTAGAGAAGAGGAGCGAGTCTGTGGCCTTTTGTATCCCTGGATGGAGCCGACTCCTGTAGAGATGCTGCTCTGTGGGGACCCAGGTGCACTGGTGCCACGAGACGCGGGCCTGGAGTTGGCCATACCATCCACAGACATCACCCAGGAGTCTTGACTGCCGGCTGTCTTCTGCAGCCGTAGCTGTGAGGGCCGGAGGACGTGCTCCATAGATGTGCCCTGGCTCCGGCTAAACTCATCCATGTAGCTGGAGCCTTCTCGCAGGCCAAAGGGCAGGGCACTATCCACACTGCGTGAGCGTTTCCTGTCCTCTGGATTGATCCTGTTCCTGCGCCCTGCCCTGCCCCTCCGTTGGTGGCTGCCATCTTTACCGTCAAACTTCTCAATTAGCTCATCGACACCGGGAATAGAGCCTGTGTCTATATCTCTGCCTGTACCGGGGAGGAAAGGGATGTAGCGGCGGTTCTGGTGGCGATTGATGGTGTCTGCATACAGGGCCTCCACCTGGTCATCCAGAAGGGCCTTAGTGGTGTTGGTGGAGGATGAGGAGGAGTGGCGGGAGCGAGAAGATGTCTGCAGAACTGGCCCACTGGAGTCCGTCCTGCGTAGAGGAAGGACATCAGGCGCACGCCGGCTGCGCTCCAGGCTGGAGTTAGCACTGCTTATGGAACTGGGGGATCGGCAGGAGGTCTTGTTCTGCTCACTTGTGGGACTTGACACTGTGGAGGGCTGAGGCTGCAACGGTGGCATTGGCTGGTGCTGAGGCTGAGGTTTAGAGAGCGGCTTGGACTGACGTGGATTCAGGTTGGTGAGGTGAGGTTTGGACTGGGGCTGTGCCGCTTGGGTTTGTGGCCTGGTCTGGGGCTGAGCAAGCTGGGCTGGAGGCAAAGACTGGGGCTGTGCTTGCTTGGTTTTAGGCTTAGAGAGGGCTGTCTCGGTCTGGCTCTGGGATGGAAGTTGTGTTTTGTCCTGCTGTGCAGTACGGTGATTGCGGTCCAGGCTTGATGACCTGGCATGGGAGACCACAGGTACAGCAGATTTGGGAGAGGAACCCTGGTGGTGGTTCCCAGTCTCGGCCAGAGAGAGAGGCCGTGAAGGCAGGCTGCGGAGCTCATCAAGGGTCAGGGAGTTGTTCTCTGGGTCATACGGCTGCAGTATCTCAGGGTGCTTCTGAAAGTTCAGAAGGGTGGATGGTTTCTTTGCTTGTGAATCTGCAACGCCATTTTGAGGGCCAGTATGATGAATCATCTTCTGAGCCCTGTACTCCATGAAGGGGCTGATCGAACCAGCCTCATTGCCTCCTCTGAAATCATACTCATGGTAGTTATCAATAAAAGAGCCTTCAGTGTCGATGTACCCATTACTGTTAGGGTCGATATGGGAATGAGGACCCCTTTCTTGGTTGTTCAGAACTACATAGGGGTGTCCATCTATACCCTGGACGCGGATGCTGAGACCATATGTGCCAGCTCCATTATTGTGGGCTTTGGAGGAGCGAGAGGGCTGGGTGAAGCCCCGCTGTAGTCCACTGTTAGGAATGCCAGTCACTCTGTACGACTCCATCAGGAATGCAGAAGGAAAATAAATCCCTCTCCCTGGATCAGGTGGCCCACCTCTGCAGACGAAGGTATAGACTGTGTTAGTCAGAAATGAGACACCATACAATTCAATAATGTCAACAAATGTTTCCCGGTTCCACACTCAGCCACTAATGAAACATTAAAGCCTCATTGCATTTAATTATGCCATCCAATTTCATTTTCTTTTTTTCTTGCGTGCTTAATGCTTTGTTTGTGTAGTGAGTTCCTCGACAGAGATCTCTCTGTCGAAGTGCTTGGCTAACGTGCTCTGGACAAATGAAGAGTGAAACAATGAGCCTCCCTGAAACAGCAGATGCCTCTGTTGCCTATATCAACCTTGGCCTTAGAAAAATATGAGTCAACCACATTCATTTGAACAGCAAATATGACCAGGTACTGTTTAGTAAGGCATAACAAGTGTGTGACTAACAGATATGATATAACAAAATGACTGTTTACAGTGCATGCATCAAAGGATATAGGTTAAACAGCTTATGAGAAAGGTACCGACAGAAAGGTAACACTCCAGCATGCGTCATCAACTATGCCTGGGAACTTTGGTGGTTGTTGTATTTACAGTGATTAAATAAGTCTTTGTGTGTGTGTGTGTGTGTGTGTGTGTGTGTGTGTGTGTGTGTGTGTGTGTGTGTGTGTGTGTGTGTGTGTGTACAGCTCTGTTGATCCTTGTAAATGACATTGTAATTTGCAGCCCCTGTCCATGGGAAGTGCTAGGAAAGGAGGGCAAATCAATCTTTTCAGCTCAATGTTGTCACATTTATTATAATTGCAGGGTTTTCAGAGTGGGCGAAATCCATCTTGCAACCAAGTTAGCAATCGCTAATGTTGCTTTCTGTGAGGGCCCAAAACCTCCCAGCAGTATTGTGAGAACACAGCTGGCAGTAGCAAACTATTCACAAATACACCAACAATTAAGGTAAACTATCCAAGATATTTAGGCCAGTAAAAACAAAGCCATCAGCAGCCACCATGTGTTTCACTGGACAATGGGCTCTTAACAGGTTCCTGTTTGCCTTGCTGATAATGTCCCATTTCACCTAATGCTACAATACCAAGATAAAGTGTGATGGGCCAGGAAGAAGGACACTGATAAGACTGACAACAAAGGCAAAAGCAGAATGTCACATTAGAATGAAAACAGGTTAGTAAGACAGACCTATGGAAAACTGACACCCCGTTTTAAAAATCTGGCACCTAGTGAAGATAATTCCACAGGACTTAGGTTTGTCAAACAGATGAGTCTTGTAACTGGTATATCCTGGTTCTGCGATTACTCAGAGGGCAGCGCTTCATACTTTCCAACCTGCACAGAAGGGAGGCAAGAACAAGGCCAAGGTAAAGTGCCTACGAGGAAAAGTGCTCCGGAGGACAGAATAAAGCTAAAGACAACACAATAGACTCTTTCATGCAAAGTGTCACATGTATTGTGTGTGCAACTCCTTTCCACCCATTGTATTCTTCACTGCAAGGGAGGAAACCCTCGCTGAGCCAACATCTCCCTCTGTGCTCCCCTCTCCTCCAGAAGTCTGCACGACCCTCTCCTTCTCAAACTTCACTAACCCCTAGCATGCAGAGCAAAGGTCAGCGCTGATACAGGTTAGGGTGTCAAGGCCCAGGCTTTGATCTATCCAGGGGAAACTCAGCAAAGGAAAATAAAGGAGAATATGTTTGCCCACATGTGCGCCGACTAGTTTCCTGTGTCACAGTTGCCCTGAGAGTGTTTCTAGTGGACAAAGAACACATGAAACAAATGTAGTGAGAAGAGCAGGTGAGGCTCAACCTTGAAAAAGTGAATATATATAGAGGTTTACACTGGAAGTCAATTGTGGTGAAGCAATATAGTCACTTTTACCAGGATGAGAAAATGGAACATGTACAATTTGCATTACAATGTACATATCCAAAATGAAAACTAGACGTGCTCTGTAGAAAAGCGGTAACTTGAATGAGAATGTAATGTTTTTCTACTGGTGCATTAATGGAGTAAGAGCATTCAGGTCAATGCAATGTGAATGTGTGAGCACAGACTCAGCTGTAGACAAAAATTAAATCATTCCACAAGTGTGGCCTTCATTCAAAAACACAGTGCATCAGAGGAAAACCGCATAATACTGTTAAATCCAGAGACAGCAGGTTGATTTCTTCTGTTTCTGGCCATTTCACATCGCTGCTCAGTGCAGCAGGTGGAACAGCTGTATAGTGGACTATTCTAGGCTTTACTTGAAAACGTTTACTGTTCATTAAGTCATCGCATCAACTTCATAGCAAGTTCAATTCTCTTTTATACGTTAAATCTGAAGTGAAACAACTTTCCCCCCCAGCTGAATTGATCCAGCGCAGTTTAAAGCTCATTATTGGATGATTTGGCTACAATGAAAACTATTACTCACCAGCGTCGTTTTTTCTCGTTCAGTTTATGCGGATTATAAACGTTTAATAAAGAAGACTTTTTAAAAAATAACCGCGATTTAGGTAAGTACGCTCAGCAAAGCCCACCCGCAGAGTTTTCCAACTTATTTGGTCTTGTCTTGTTTTCTGAGTTAGTACAGTTCAGAAGGACGTCCGACCCTCATCGGGGCTCCGCCTCCTCTAACAACGACACAAACCCGCCCACCTCACCCACAACAACTGGTCCAGGAACAGATTTAAAATGCCTGCACTTTCCCAGGCCCGGCTCAGCTGTGAGCAGGGGACACCAGTCCAGATCAACCTGTTAGTTATCTCTTATTTAGTGTATACAGTCAGTGCACATCATACTGACGTCGTGATATCCTACAGAGAAAGCAGGTGTATTTCTTTGTTTTTGGAAAAAGCTGGGCTAACGTCACTATAGCGTTTATCACAAACAAAACATGTTTTCCTAAGTGAAAAAGAAGGTAAGACCTATAAGCCTATAGGCCTATAATAATCCTATAACAAATCTTAGAAGGATACTACACAAATATCACAGCAAAACTCTAAGTCCCTACAGGAACACTACAGGAACACTACAGTAATACCATAGGAGATACAAACAAAAATAACACGTTACGATAATGTCGCTATAAACTCACTATAGAGTGCCACAGACACTGAAGAATATTACTGTGATTTAAAAAAACAAAACAAAAACGATCATCTTTTATAATAGCTCACTATGAGTAATCTCCAACAGTAGACCTACATACAGACGGCTGTAGTATTTAATGCTTGAGAGAATGGTAGATACCTGTGTACAGCCTCACCTACTGCGCCTTGTGTTAGTGTTGTAGGTTAAATGATTTGCACGCTGCAAACTGCAACCAATTTGCAATGCCTTTCAAAACCGAGAGCGTCATCTAGTGGATAGTCAATGGGCTGACCTGAATGCAGTTTGTTAATCAGAATCTCAATCACTGGATTCACCAGTTACCATACATGAATCTGTCTTGGTGCCATTGGTGCAGGGATATATGGACAGCTAAGGCAGTGACACAGTAGGACAAGGGATAACACCGCAATACATACATAGACAGTAAACTATATGCATCACCCTACATACATCTAGTACATTCAGCATGTTGTATCACTATAGGTAGCATGGTATATATACACTGCAGAGGGAAAGTGAGTGTCCAGCAGTGTAAGGGAACAGTGTAGCATGAAATAGTTATGAGTGGGATGAAAAGCAAGAAATTAGTTCTGAGCATAAAGGAGAATGAATATTATTTCTGTAACTAAAGTGGCGTATTGTACAAAGACTTTATGAACAGGCATTTTGAGTAGTGCAGGATTGTACATACAACACTGAGTAATAATACTATCCAGGATGGGTTAAGGCAGGTAGTAGTAGGAGGTGAGTGGAAGTGCTGATGTTAATGAATCAGAAAGCTTGCTCTATTTAGCCTCCAGCTGGGTATGGCTTATCAAATCTGCAATATATATATATATATATATATATATATACACTGGAATATCTCTCATAGGCCTAATATTACTGTGTAGTGATATTTTGTTTTCACATTTTGAAAAAGGCACATGATATATAGTTTATTGTTCTTGACATAGCTTAAGGAATAAACAAGTATTTGCTCCTGCAATCATGAAAAACAATACAATACAATACAATACAATACAGTAGCCTTGACAAAATATGATTTGAGTATATGATCTATTATTTATTATCACAATACAAAGCTTTTAATTCATGCTGTAGAACTATGATACTATACTTTGGATGATATTATCGAATGCGATTACCTTCAGCCGCATCATACCACAAAGAATATTTCACACAACTACAGTATTCCTTCATCTCACACGCTCAGGCAGAACGCCACAGTCTGGGCTCCACGTTTACGATCACACAACACACGTGGCATTAACCGTGGGAGAAGAAAACAGCTATTATTATTGAAATGCTCACCCATGAACATCCGTGGAATTTTATCACTTCCACCATGGCCCAAGGTTCTTTCATAAGCCGTGTCGTTGGGCAGACAGTACAAGGCATAAACTACATTGTATTGGAGGGCCCAGCTGCCCCTTTGCCTTTGTAGTGGCCCACTGTTTATATTTGTGTCCGCAGAGAGGACCGTGCAGCGCCGCAGCCTTTAATCTGAGCTCTGTGGCACTGTGTCGTGTTACAGCAGCACACAATAAGGGCTCTGTTCCCCACTGAGGTGCCACAGCTGGGACCTCTGGGCATGCTCAGTAAAGAGCACAGTCTTATCCTGGGTAAGAAAACCTGCAGGCCTTTTAGTGCCAACTGAACATAATTGACATGTACCAGAGAAATCCCAGTGACACGCATTTAGCTCATGTGATTTCATAATACATCGTTTCCACTGTTGTAACTAGACAGAAAACTCCTATGAAAAGTTTTCTGTGAATTATATTGGCTCTGCGCTGATGTGACAGGCAGAAGCCAATGACGAAACCAAGAGCACGAGAAAAATGACGCCAGTGGTCTGAGATTAGAAAATCAGTGAAATGAACTGAAGGAACGAAAACACACTCAACACAGCAAGCATCCTATAGGTAGGAACAGAAAGGCAGATGCTCAAACTGTAAGCATAATCGTACTGTAAGGGCGAGGATTCCCAGCATAGCAACAGGCCCTTTGGTCAGGCTTCAAGGATGTGAGCCAAGAGTTGTCTGTCAGTAGGTCCAGCAGGCTCTCAAATGCAGCCAGACCCACAGGAAGTCAGCCTTCAAACATGGTGGTCCCACTCTTACAGAAAACATGCCCCCACCAACACACACACACACACACACACACTTTTTCCTTATGCAGAATATTGAAAGATGACAGTCATGATTTACACTGCATTACCGAGTAGTCAATGCTTTTCTTAGGCCGTCACCTCTGTCAGAAAACTGAAATCAGATCAGACCTCTCAGGATGTGATGAGTACTCTCATGCTCACATATGCAAAAGGATAATTTTGTGCACATGTGCTGGGCCTGTGATTTATAGTAACAGTCCTCTGGGTATTTGAACAACACCTTTAGGATTGACTAACTTATGTCACAGCACAAGTAGCAGATTGAGTACTACAGTCTTTGGAAAGCCGTTTCCACCTAAAATATTTATTAGAAAATACATTTCAGATTTGTACTTTTCACAATAGTCGCATTAATTTCATTCCGACGCTCTATTTTCAGTTAACCTCTTTTTCACTACATTTACATGATGCATGTCAATCAACACAATGACAAAACAAATAGACAAAAATGAACAAACCATCTTGAAATTAACACAAGACAAAATTATTTTAATATTATACTCAAGAAATAAATTCTAATTTAATTACTAATATTCAAAGATAAATGTATTTTCAAGATAAATGTATTTAATGTTTAAAATAAATATTCATGCATTTCCTTTTTGCTGGAATGGCTTTCATACAGAACTTATGCTTTTGGGCTCTTTTTCTTAGTTGGCCATACATGTAAAATCAAAATTTCTGAAAAAAGTAGGACCACAGCACATGTACAGTACGCTGCTATCACACTTTATTAAAAATAGAAACATATATTCCATAGTACTTTTCATACAGACTACAATGGTCCACTGGTATTATTTTCAAAAATGAGTTACATACTATAAAACACTCATTTGGCCTAAATCCACTGTAGAAATGTCTCCGCAAAAACAAACAAACAAAAATAGGAAAGCCTCATTCAACCCCATGTTTCTGAGCTCATCCTACTTCACCCAGCCATTTCATAAAATAATTGCATGGAGAGAGGAGAAAAATGTAAATATGGAGAAACACAAAAAGGTGTTTGCTCAGTGAGGGAAATAAATGCACATACAATTGAGTTTAAAAAAAGATGGCACATTTATTGCGACATAAATGTTATATACATTTTGTGTTTTTCTGTTGAAAGAGACAGAAAATTCAAATTCTTGTTGCTGTATTTTTTGAAGTGCATCAACAACACCTTGAATTTCTTTTGACACAAGAACAAATCTTTTATCGATCAACAATGGAGACTGAAGAATAAGAGCTCGTAAAACGCCTTATAAGTATTAGACTACGAGCAACAATCCTACTATGTTCTTGAGATGCAATTTGTAAATTTCTGGTAATAATGGACAGGTTATGGTAAATAACCGTACATTTTTACTATCTAATATAGTAAAATAAAGTAAGAAACTTTTTACTCAAAACTTTTGCTTTCAAAAATCTAGAAAGAGTAATATTTAGAATTCAAGAAATATTCTTACAGTATTATTGTATAAAAGACTAACTACAGTGAAAAATAAGCCAAATGTTTTTTTTTCTTTTGATTTTTTTCATATATTATACAAGGGAAAGCATCTGGGAATACAGCAAAGTCTAACTTGGCAAACAGAGGAGCAAAGAAATATAGGAAGAACAGGAAATACAAAAAATGAAGGAAAGAGAGAGCAGGAAGTGACATATGTTATACCCTCAATCTGCCAACATGAATACAGGCTCATGAATACTGACATGAAGAACAAGGCCGAGAATACAATGAGAGAATACACATTATTAGTTTAGGTTTTTCCCACAAAAACAAAGTTGTAAATCATAAATCCTTAATGTAAACTCTTGGTGTGGCATGCTTCATTCTAACTGATTTCCCTTTTAACAGAATACTCATTCTGAACGTGGCAGCCTTGTTTAAGGTGTAGATTATGATGGAAGACAATATACAAAGAAATAAATGGAATATAAAGCAAGTCTTAAGACCAAAGACTTAATAAAGGAGAAACATAAAGCATGCACACTGATGGGGAAAAGATAAAGCCATGACCAATGTCTTGAAACATAAAAGAAAACCCTGTTAACTGCTTTTGTTCATTGTACTACAGTTCTATGAAACCAACTATTTTTGATATTAAACAGTATGTGAATCCTTGACATATCTAGTCTGGCTTACTGTATTGAGTATATCACGGCTTGGAAACACCATTTAAAATAACTTAGAAATTCTCTCTGCTAATTGAAACTGGACATTATATGCTGAAAGCCTAGAGAAATTACTTGTAACAACACAAATAAACATAACTAGTTTTTACTTAGAGTAACTGTAACTAGTAACTGAAACATACTGGCTTGAGTTATTAACAGAGAGAAAATTAAGTGATATGTTCATCAGGCCAGGAGATAGTGTGGTCATCATTTTGAAACTACTTCTTCATTAGCCAGTGGCGGGAAATGACAAAAAGAAGCCACTTCTGAAGTCTAGAGCATGTAACTGTCAGGCTAAACAGACAACAATCTGCAAAATATGTCATTGCTTACATTTAACACTATATGGCAGAGGAACCTAAGGGCAGTGAAGTCCCCCTTTCCTTTTGTTAAGACACAAAAAATATGCAGGGAATGCTAAGGTTTGCAAATAGTTTGCTCTCTGTATTTTAACTGCTCACTACCGAGGAAAAAAACACAACTAAAGTTGACCTTTCAGTAAAACTAGAGTTTGCCATTCTTCTTTCACCTTTGCGAGACAATATTGTTCATGCTAGTGTAATAGGGCCTTTTATTCCACTGCTGAGCTCATAAAATCAGCACTCTTCTAATTTCAGACAGTAGCATGGAGACTGATCTAAACTACACAGAAACAAGCATAGGTAGTTTTGGTTAAAGATGCGGCTCGTGGCGGAATTAATAAAATATAAATATAAATATTATTTTTTTTGTAATGGGGCGCTTAAGTCTTGAGCTGGTATAAATATCACTCTAAACTGGCCAATAAATTAATTTGACTCTTACCGTCTCAGTGCCCAAATATTTCCCCCCTCATCTGGGACTAGCCCGAGACTTATAGGGTGGAGTGCTCAGCCTTACTGGTGACACTGGCAAACTGTAGATCAACTGAAAAGCCACATACTTCTCTTTGAAATTACTTAACTTTCCCTTTAGACATACAGTTTATAGCTCAATAACATAATAAATAGAAAAAAAGAAACAGACAAACAAAAAACAATTGCTGTTACAATGCATTCGTCAATTCAGTTTAGGCACAAGGCAATTTCCACATACGGTTGGAGGAGATTGCGACAGTCTCTGATTGTTCAGAAGCAACATGCTTCTTGCAGACAGTGATATGTGCTGAAGTTTTTCTTGTGGGCAGAAATTTGCTGATGGACACTATCTGTTGTCACAGGGAACTGAACGCTGGGTTTTTCTTCAATCTTAGGATTGGATTGTGTTAGTCTTGTAGTTTTGCTTCAAGTGGTCTGTCTCCTCCAATTGGTGTCACAAACTGTGAGTCCTGTCTGTCATTGGGAAGCAAGGTCACCAACTCAATCTTACAGAAATGATCTGGATCACTTTGATCTGGAGAGAGGAAGAGAGAAATATATTGATCAGAGGTATACATCAAAAAATGTATCACACTAGGTACAAACAAATTTGTAAGTATGATTACTATTTCTGCATATTTAAAGAAAATGAGAATGAGGACTCCAGTGAGGTGAGGTGTACCTGTCTGCTACTCAGAGGTGGCCCATGGGGTTGGATGTGTCAGTGAGGCCAGGATGGACCCCTGTGTGGGCTTGTTGGGCGTCGCCAGAAACCCCAGACACTTTTTCCTCCTCCCTTCTCTTAAGGCAGGCTGCTTTGGGATTCAAGTTCCGCTCTGTAGGTTCAGAGAAATAGGAATCAAGCCTTTCTGTCGGGTTTTCTCAGTTCTTTTAATAAAATAAATGGGAGCTTAGGTGTCTTCATTCTTTGATCATATATCATCATAAAACATAAAGTGATACAGCATTTGAGTGAATGAATGTAGCATTAAGTAATGTTGTCACGATACCAGAATTTTGACTTCAATACCAATACTACTTTTAATACCTAAAAATGTGATACTACTATGATACCACAGCAAACAAGAATGATCATCAACCAATGTGTTACCACACTTGACTTGGACAGCTTTGTAGCAACCTTTGCACAGCGGCTTTGATGTGTCGGGTGGGTGTTGGTATTTATTGGCTCTGTAAGCAAAACAGTTCCATATTTTGCTCCTGGTACCAGTTTGGTCAACCAGTTTAGGTGGACTGGGATTCAAGTTCAAGTTCAAGTTCAAGTTCATTTATTTATATAGACCTTTATCACGAGCATGTCTCAAAGGACTTTACAGAGAATGAGCCAAACTAGATCTAACTGATCAACAATCAATTGTAGAACAAAGTGAACACAGGGAAGCAGAACAAAGCACAAGACACACAATAGAACATTTTAGCAAGACATAGCAAGCCTACCTATTCTACATAGCCTAACCTACCCAGCACCACCAACCTTAGACCCTCGAGGCATACAAGGAAAAACTTCCAAGGAAAATAAATGGAAGAAACCTTGGGCGGGCCAAGTCAAAGAGGAATCCCTCACCGGGACGGCTGAGGGTGCAATAGGTGCCGGGACAGTGGAATGGACAGTAACATAGACAGTGACAGTGACATAAGAAAACAGATGAGGCAGAGAGAGGCGAAAGAGGCAGAGAGATGGGGCCACGGTTGGCGATGATGTCCACAGAAACCAGGGCAGCGCTCGCGATTCACAGCCAGGTAGAAACAGCATCAGAGATGGGACTCTGGCCAGCACTAACGACCGTAGGAGCTAGGGCAGCACCCACATCCACTGCCA
>OMLI01059454.1:17097-27883 GCA_900302605.1 Rondeletia loricata
AAAGAGGCAGAGAGATGGGGCCACGGTTGGCGATGATGTCCACAGAAACCAGGGCAGCGCTCGTGATTCACAGCCAGGTAGAAACAGCATCAGAGATGGAACTCTGGCCAGCACTAACGACCGTAGCAGCTAGGATTCACTTCAAGACGAGTTGGACTGTTTGACGCTGTTGCCATGTTTTCAGCTGTTTGATTGGGTTTAATTTTAAGATTTGAACTGCTGCAGTTCACTGTCAAGAGCCAGACTGCAGCGCTGTCTATTTTAATCCTCCTTCTTAAAACTCTTCCAATTCACATGCCACCCACACATACAGTACACGCCCTCTGGAGGTGACATTTCAGCTTGCAGAACACATTTGGTGAAATACTGAACGTTTAAAAATGCAATATTGAATTAAATGTTACGCAACAGTATTGAAGTAGTATTGAAATTTCGGTTATAGTGACAACACTAGTGTACAGCCATTCATAGGTCAAATTGGTAGGTTATGGGTGGCCACTGACCTCTAACTTGCTGCTCCAAGTTAAGTATGACAGCCACAGCCTGGTGGAGGATGAGCAGCTTAGTCTGGGGCTTCTCACTTTTCAGGTGCAGCTGGCACATGCGACCCAGCTCCTTGAAGGCCTCGTTGATGTCTCGCACCCTTAGGCGCTCACGGGCATTGTTGGCCATCCTCCTCTCGCGCTCACGCTCAGCCTTCTGCTCTGGGTTCAGGTCCTCATCCTCATTGATACTGCTGAAGACAGGAGGAGATATCCACCCAGAGTCGGGGAGGTTAAAAGACTGTTTTAAGAGTAAATGCACACTAAAGCAAATTTTTAATAGAAGATCAATGGATTTGATCATGCTATAATGACATCCTGTTCAAAATCACAGCTTGTTGCCCCCCCTAGTGGTTCAAATCTCACTTTGGAATTTTGATTTTGATAATCGTGTACTTCTGTACAGATGATGTCTACTAAGAAGCCTACTGCTCCGCCCTTATCCTCGCTTTGTGACAACTGCAATGTTGTATCTTTAAAAACATCAAAGTGGGTGAAAGCCAAAACCATGGGATCACTCTTTAAAACCAAGGCTATCTTTTAAACAATTTTCTTTTCTTAAACCAAGCCCAAATGTCACTTAAACCCTAATTTATTTAAGGCACACTCTTGGAAAACATTTAGTCTGTATGTTTGTCTGTATACCTGTTTGCATGTTCTTACCTCGTCCGGGTGCCTCCGCGGGGTGTCTTGATGTCTCTCTTGTCGCTCTCATCATCTGACCTGACGTCATCAGAGGAGTGGTTGTCGTGCATCTCTTCTTTGTCCTGGTTCTCCACCTTCAGCTCCAGGGAGGCAGGCAACTGCCCAGCCAGGCTTGAAGCAAGACCTGTTGTAGACAATGTCCACGTAGAGGTAAGACACCATATTTCAATTGATTCATATAAGGTCTTGTCATTATACTACAATATGCCCTTATCATGCCATGTCAGGCATGAAATGAACCCATTAGGTTGTTGAGACAGTGCGCCTGAGGAGTGTATCAGACCTCTGAAGGTTTCCAGTTGGTGGTTGAGCTCTGTGCTGGATGTGGACCCGGCACTGGGCAGCCCTCCATGGCTGTTGTTCAGGCTGACAGCATCGTCACGGTGGGCACCACCCTGCAGCAACACACAGGGGAAGGACATTGTCAACAGAGGAACAAGACATTCACTCTAGACTATACATACAACAATACTTTATAGCAAGAGAGAAGCGCTTGGTGAGTCAGATGTGTTAAGAGTTTGAAATGGCACATAGTTCAAAACAGAGAGAATAGCCTTGAAGAGCCATGGCAGGTAGTTATCAGAGAGATATTGCAGTCCCCCACAGAGGTCAAGGATTAAATTCATTTCCACATATTCAACAGTAAATGCCCAGTGATAGTTATTCAATTCTAGAGTGAATGTTCAAACTGTCTGACAGCTTGAATGTTCAGAGATTTACCTATTCATATTACAAGTTGTTTCTAGTAAACAGATAGCAGTACAAGTTCAAGGTCTCATGAGTCATTCAAGTCCCTCATTCTTAACACTGGGGGGTGCTTTGGTGATTCACTTCACAGTAATCTGTTGTAGAATGCATAACCAGGGGAGGAAAACAAAAAATAAAAGCCACACACCTGTGTAATAGGTTAAAAAACCAACGTATTTACAACACATTATGAAGACCTCTCCCTTTGTCCCTGTTTATGCCGCATTGTAATTCATTGCTCATTGCTGTTATGTTCTCAGGCTTAGCCCTCTAACCACAATAGAAAACATGTCTATGTCTAATATAAAAAAAATCTTTCTGTGTTCTGGTTCAGAAGATGTCAAGCTAAACCCACTCCAAAGCCTGACCATTTCCTTGTTATTTCGTCCACATTCATAACAGCGAATCAGTCAACTCCCACTGTGTCGTACCACAATGTCCCTCCTTCCTGAGGTTTACGACATGTTCTCCAGCTATTTGGTTTCCCTTCTGAGAACCAAGGAAAGGCGGGGAAATCAGCACTGAGGGGTGGGGGGTCTTCCCCTTTTCTTATGGAATGTGATCCCCAGTCACTGTTGGCCTCTGTTAACCCCACAACCCCCAGACCCTCCCCTTCCTCAGCACTACGCTAATCTTTGCTGTGCTCTCAACAGGTGTCCAAACAACTCTTTGTCTGGAGGAGGAGGAGGGAAGCTGGGGCTCTGGCGAGGGAAGAACGCTGCCATTTTCATGGCTGGGCCTGATTACCATACAGCTGAGGACCCTCTATTTGGGTGGAGGCCGCGGGTTCAGACACACGTTTCCAACGATTCAGATTTCCTGGGTTGTTAAAAAGAGGCAATGAAAAGGGGGTGGGGTGTTCAGCCAGAGTAAAAGCCTGTGGCTGTGCCGTGCTGAGGCTGGTGAGCCCAGCACGTCTGAGGAGCCCCGTCTGAGGAGCCCCGTCTGAGGAGCCCTGTCTGAGGAGCCCTGTCTGAGGGGACCTCTTCCCACACAGGAAGTGCTGTGTTAACGCAGACACAGTATGTTCTCTCTCACAGTTGCAGTCCGTCAACATCACTGCCATAACCCAAAACTCTGTAACAAATAGATCAAATTTAACCCTTTAGACAACCACAAAAAGTGCTTTTGTTAAGGGGCAAAACATGCTACCCTGAAAGATCCAAGCACCACAGCACCAGTATCAAAACACCCCATGACAGATAACACACAATGCCTGCAGATATTATCTTCCCTGTGCTGCGAGATGGGTGACAGTAACAAACTAGAAACATTAACGACCCTGTATTTAATATAAATGATTGTTGGCAGAGGGGATATGAGGCAGTAGGCCAGAGAGAGATACCAAATCCCGATAAGTGGTGCAAGAAAAATACAGTACAACTTTGATAATCTTGCCAACAAAGGATTTTTCGTTTATGGACAAATATTTTGGATGAGTGATTAACACTAAAATGTCAGTCCAAATCAAAATATGAAACAAACATGTAAGGATAACCCAAGCTACTTTGTACAATTTGTGGTTCAAATGCGTTTTTACAATAAATAACTGTGCACAGTTAATGGAAAATATTTTCACTGGGATCATATTTCCTTAAATTAACCACTTGCTAAATTGGTCAGTGTGGATATCTGAGGTTGTGATAACTGATACTTTGCCCAGATACAAAAAATAAATAAATAAATAAAAATGTCCTACTGAAATACTGGATCTGGATCTAACCCAATCAAACGTTGGGAATGGGTAACATGATTTTCATCAGAGGCCCAAGAAATTCATGAAAAGGAATTACGAAATCGTAATCACAAAAAGAATTGGTTGAAATGTTTATATTCCCATGCCTCTGACTTTTCCCTCCGCCATTTCTGCCTGTGTGCACCCATTCTCTTTTCAAAATGATAAGTAATCTAAACCCCCACCCATGCTAGCACTGATTCAGATTTTGTTTTTTAATGTGACCCACATTTTTCCCCGACACCTAAGGATTATTGTAGGAATAGCCGCCCCATTTTAATTTCCACTACAGCTGTGTTCAAATCTCTAGGCTCTTTAAAATGAAATAACTCTGTGGAGGATGGGTGAACACGTCATGATTTATACTGAGATCTGCATTCCCCTATTTCTCAAGAGGCTTAGTCTTTAACTCTAAAAGGAGTGCAACACACAAACACTTTCCACACCAAAGCAAAACTTCACTCCATTATACCTGTTTTTCTCATTTCTCTTTCACCCTTGTGTATAGTGTATACTGCCTTTCTCAAGAAGAGGGGGAGCCTTAGGCCAGCCATTACACCAAATATGTCAGGATAAATTCAACTGCTCTATGAGGAAAATGTCTTAAGTTTTTACACATTTTGAACAGGAGGCCAAGGCTTGTTGTGTCGTGACTTTGGAAAAGTTAGATACAAGAATAAGTGTGTCTGCTTATGTTTTTACCCTTTAGCAATCTTAACACTTATTAGATGCAATATCCTAAATACATAAAACATTCAAAATCTAAATACTTCTGTGAAGTTCTCATACCATCGCTGCTGTCCGACTTGGAACCAATGCAGAGGCAGGGAAGTTTGCTCCAATGGCTGCTATTGGCCCATTTTGTGCTTGTCCCAGCAGAGTGTGTATGTCGCTGGGCAGACTGGCGGTGGAGCCCACTGCATGGTTCCGCAGAACAAGGATTGCATCATCCAGTCTGTCCAGACGATCCTCCATTCGAGACTGGGAGGACCAGGGGGATTGAAGGGTGAAGGGTTAGGGAGAGGGAGAACAGAGGGGAAAAAAAGACAGAGCAGCTTAGTATAAGCACATTAGGACAAAAATTGAAAACACTGATTGTATGGTGTGGACTTGAAAAAGAAAAAAAAACGAACATCTGAAACATAAGATAAAGACAATCCAAATGCAATAAGAATTGAGCCATTTCAACTTGAGGTGCATGGTTCAAAGACAACAATTGACCTTGTTTGTGTCCAACTGAAAAATGGACAGATGCACTGCAGCCACTTGGAGTACTTTAACAATTAATTTAGAATTAAACACCTTCTACGCCTAAGCTGATTACTGCAAGCTGGAATGGCAAAATAGAAATAAGCAACATGAAAATAATAGAAAAAATGAGTTAAACGGCATTTCACTGTGAGGAATGTGGATTGGAAATCAAGCTTGTGAGAGTAAACAAAATGTATGATGCAAAGACGTATGGAACACGAGATGATAAAGGCTCTATCTGAAGGGCAGGAGTACCTCGCAGACATCCTTCAAGAAAGACATGGCATCCTGGAGATGCTCATGTAGCTGCTGATGAACTCTGTTTTTCTGGCAAAGTCAAATAGGAATAAGACAGGATTATGAAATACCAGAAACAGAGTGTGGATAGAGATTGTCTTTGAAAAGGCACAGACAGAAAAAGAAAGGCAGAATTTGGAAAGAAACAGACAGCTGTTGACCAATCACTTTGTAAGGATGAAAATGTTTTCTTGTTTGGGACAACTAATAATGCTTACTTCAGTCTCTCCTCCCACTTTGGCTTTACTAGAAGGTGGTATACAAAGGTCACATCCGTTATATCACATCCACTGCACGGCACAAACGTTTGTTTACACCGTTGGTTCCCAAGTTTTCCGTGAGCTTACGGTGCATCAATTCATTTGGAGAATCTAGCTTTAGTCGACTTTGCTCAAGTTTTTATGTCATGGTCTGACCTTACATAATGTGCTATGTAAAGATATCTATTTTACTGATCATAAGAGTATCATGTTTGACTCCACAAGTTTGACAGTAGCAACTGTAACCTTGTGGGCTCCCCTCTTCTGCAGCCACCTCTTCTGAGGCCTTCATCTCCTCTGCTGTGGTGCCGTCACTGAATGTTGACAAGCTTACCTTCTTCCACCATTTTGTATTGTATTGCACATTTTAAGTTGAGAAAAGCAAACAAATCCTCTCTGCCCTGCTTAACTGAGAATATTTGTAACTTAAAGAGAGACTGTAGAAAAGCAGAGCAGAAATGGAAAGCCTCTAAACTTCATGTTTACCTTAATATATTAAAAGATTGTATGAGAAAACACAACTCAGACTCGAACTTTTCTCAGACCCTTGAAAATAATCCTCAAAATTCAAGGGTAGTTTTTAATGTTATTAGCTGTACCACAGATGCTCTCTCTAGTGGCAATACAGAATCATCCTCTGAGAAATGTAAAGAATTTCTAAGTTCCTTTGTGAACAATATTAAAACACAGCTGCTCAAGACATAGCCGTCTCCTCAGATTGCTTTACTAGATTCATTTGATTTCGAGACCATAGCCAAGACCCTCTACCTGTGCCCTTGATATTCTGCTCACAAAATTTCTTGGAAATGTTTTGCCCATAGCTTAACTATAATTAATCCATCTCTAACCACTGGTATTGTCCCTGCCTACTTTAAGAATGCTATTGTTGAAACTCTCCCTAATAAACCTACTCATTTCCTAAAAAATTACAGACTGATCTCTCCCGTTGCAAGTTTTGTAAAAACAGTAGCTAACCAATTAGTTACTTTTAGAAGCAGTTAAATTTGAGCTTTTTTGACTTTTAATTACCTGGAAATTGCGATCCATGCTTTTAATTATTCTGTGCATACACAAGTTCAAGTTCATTTATTTATATAGCCCTTTATCACAAGCATGTCTCAAAAATTAACTAACTGAACAACAATCAATTGAAGAACAGAATGATGTAAGACAAACACAGTGAAGCAGAACAAAGCACAAGACACACAATAGAAAATGTTAGCAAGAAATAGCAAGCCTACTTATTCTACAACGCCTAACCTACCCGGCACCACCAACCTTAGACCCTCGAAGCATACAAGGAAAAACCTCCAAGAAAACCTTATCACCCTTTTGTATATATTTTTCCTTTATTTCTACATTTTTTGTCATCTTTTAAAGCCCTTTGTAACACTGTTTTGACAAGCGCTCTATAAGTAAAGGTTATTAATATTAAAATGTAAAACATTGTGAGTAAATATTTAATCCCCACACCAGATAATGTGAATACATGACATGCGCATCAGGTAGTATGTTGGATGAAAGGTGATCCCAGATTATGGCTCTGGTCGCAAGGCAGCGCAGGAATCCTGGAACAGTGGTTCAGTGCAACAGTTGCCAATCCCCCCCACCAGCCCTTAACTCTAGCCCCATCCCCCAACTGTCATCCCCACCCTGGCCCACAGAGTAGGGGACAGATGGCTTGGCGCGCCCCAAGGGACAGGTATTGTTCCGTTTTGGTATCCCTCTACCCCCACCTTTCTCACCAACATTTGTCAGACGGGAATCTCCCTGTAATGCTAGCTCTGTCCTCCATGGGTAACCTATCTACAGTAAGCATCCATGAAATAGCGTGTGTGCACTGGAAGAGAGAGGAGGCTGCGGGGCTTACCAGTGAGTGAAGGGAGTTCTCGTAATTCGGGGAGGAGGGGGTCTGTCCACTAGCACGGGGCCACTGGTTAGTACCTGATGAGAGAGAGAGAGAGGGGGCAATCACTGTTAGCAACCTAACACAGCTGATTCACTTTCATAACAACATCGCTAAGAGCTGTACCCTGCTCCACTGGGTACACTGATACAAAGCCTAACTGACACACAGCATAACACGCAGTCATAACACACTGACATCCTGATTTTCTGCTTTCTTGTTGCTCTATTTGAGATATTTTTATCTTTAGGGCTCAACTGCATCACTTCCTGATGACTGGACTGCATCCTGACACATGAGCCAGTGGAGGGATAGTCTAACACCCACTTGCACCCTGGGACGTACACTACATCCGCTCATTAATGAGCTCATAGCTAAGAAAGGCTGGGGAACAATATGAACACTGATAAGAGCTGGTTTTTGACGCTAGCTATCCTTGACACTTCCTTCTTTCTGGACACTTTGAGTCTGTAATACATCAGCGTGATCAAAAATGCAGTGCGGTTAAACAGGTGGCTGTTCTGATCTACAGATCTAAACCCCATCTGATTAGATTAACGTGATACCAGCATCCCAAGCAGTCAATCATATGCCAAGCCGTTTTAGCATAACATGAGTCCAACAGCCTTCCAGACTTGTCAAATCATCTAGGCCAAAAGAGACACACAGAATCGATCCGTTAACTTTCCAATCCAAAATTGAACAAAGAACATTATAAAAGTCCAAACAGATGTTGAACAGATCAAATGTATACCTTGATTAATTAAGGTCAAACCCATTTCATATCCAAGACTGGATATCACTGATAATCAACAATATGATGAATCTGATCTAAAGCTTATGGCATCATTGTATGTTTAAATAATTTCAATCATGGCATTGAAGGATTTGAAATTATCCTTTCAATTTTAACAACCACTTTGATTATGGATCTTTTCAAATCATTTCCATTTCCACTGTAAAAAGTCCCACAAATGCAAAGGTCTACTTTATAAAATGGAATTTGCCAATGGATTGTGGGGCCTAATTGTTTTTCTGAGTGACAGAATAGTGTGCCTGTGTAGGCCCCATTTTAATTGAGTGGTCTAAATATGGAGAAATTCAAGCACTTTATACTGTATACTAGTGGTGATAATTTACCTTTGGTTGGCAGAAGTTCTGAGTGGATTTTGAAGCTTTTGTGTGAGCCAAAACGTTAATTTACAGCTCTGTGTAGTATACAGAAAAGTAAATCAACTTGATTTCATCTGGTGTAAATTAGTGTGAGAGAAAAGGAATCCACATCTGCTCATCACATTTCCAATTCCAATACAACATTTCTTCTTTCCTTTTTCTGAAGTATCCTGCCAAACAAACAATGTGCAACAGGAGGCAATTCATTATACAATCAAATATCCTTAATGGACTTTGACAATAACGAGCCTTCCAGGTTATTTACATGAGGTGGTGTTTGTGGACCTTTCCAGCTCAGGGCTCTCAGTACTGTCTGGTGTCTATTATGGTGGAAGGATGCCAAACCCAGCCTACATCCTGGTAAATGGAGTCCACTGTAGCACAATCTGCAGATGGGGACTTTGTTTCGGTTATTTATTAGGGATGCATCGATCCGAAACTCGGCATCGGTATCGGACCCGATACTGGCCTAAAATGCCGGATCGGGTATCGGAGGTCAGAGCATGTGAGCAGAGTTGAGCGGAGTGTGCAACGGTCACTTTGACTCGGTGTGTGTGTGTGTGTTTGTTGTGTATGTATGTGTGTGTGTGTGTGGTGGGCAAAGTGAAACTTCAGCTTGGCAGAGATCACGTGATTAGGGGTTGAGTCAATATGGTCCTCATCATTCCAAACCACGGAAATTGCAAGAAAGAGGGGTTGAATGGGCTGAACTTGAAACAAGCTATTACATTCTGAGAGGATTTGAATTGCTATTTTTATTCTCAATTCTTATCATTTCGTGTGAGCGGTACCGGAACGAAATTTGAGCGGGAGATGAGGCAGACGCTCAGACTTTTTGGAAATCCGCTCCACGCTCCATTCAAAATCCTCCCGCTCTGCTCGCACTCTGCTCACATGCTCTCATTTAACCAGACTTTTTGCCTTACATCGCACCCTTCACGATGTCATTGCTCATGCGCACATCGCGATGTCGATGTTGAAACGATATATCGTTCAGCCCTAGCACCCATGGTATTGCCGCTCACCAAAAAAAGGAGTTGTCAATTAAACTGCAAACAGGAATGTTTTCTTTAATAATAATAATAATAATACATTTGATTTAAAAGCGCCTTTCATGACACTCAAGGACACTTTACAAAGATAAAACAAATACAATAGACAAATACAGATGAGTCCACAAATGAGAACATGGACAGAGTCCTTAATGTTCTCGTTCGGTACTATGACAAGGATTTGGGGAAGGTGTTGACTCAGCATCTATCCACAAGAAAAGTCAACATTGCAGATGCATCAACCCTCACACATGAGTTGACTGATATTGTGGAAGCCTACAAGGTAAATTGGAACCAAGTTGTTAGTATTCTTCTTGACAACTGTTCAGTAATGAGAGGGAAAAGGTCTGGAGTGGATAAATTGATAAGAAAGGAGAACCCTGCACTACTAGACATTAGGGCTGCCTGCAACTAACGATTATTTTGTTATTGATTAATCTGTTGATTATTTTATAGATTAGTCGATTAATCTAAACAATTAATTTATCAGATTTGTTTTTTGGAAAATTGGGCATTTTTGAAAGCATATCGGCATCGGCCTTTTTTGATAATCCGACGGCCGATAAGAGATCAATTTAAAACTGGGTTATTTTGGCTCTGATGCAGCCGCGCCTCTCTGTCTGCAGTCACTACTCTGTCTCCAGCATTGACCCACCCACAGCACCATCTGATTGGTTACACACAGAGCCACAGCATGGGTAACAACCAATCAGCAGTGAAGGCTGTGCATGCACAGTGGTCACACACACAGCGGAGAGGAGAAAAAGTTTTGCCGGGTGGAGAAGCTCCGGAGAGCGGATATATGTTTCCAAGGTAAGTTAAGGCAGCAGACTCTCCCGAAATTGTAATACACATCCCAGTCCTCTACAACTCACAACTACTAGTAACGTTACTGTGAGCCCAATAACATTATATAAACATAAGCGGCAGCTCTGCTCGCTCACAGTCCCTCCAGTCCGTGATAGTAGAAGTGTGTGAGTGTGAGAGAGAGAGAGTAAAAACCTAATGAACTCAATTCAGTCCAGTTTCATTGCAGGGAAGCACGTTGAAGTGAAGGCTGATTAGCTTTTAGCGTAACGTTAGCTCCCCGGTCCGCTCTCTCCTCCTCTCCTCTAGAC
>OMLI01059458.1:0-15249 GCA_900302605.1 Rondeletia loricata
CTGGTATATTTTTAATTATAAATCTATCTTGGGTCTTGCCATATTGGCCAGGTCTCCCTTGCAAAAGAGATCACCCGATCTCAATGGGACTACCTGGTTAAATAAAGGTTAAATAAAATTACAATTAAAATAACACTGAAACTGGACACCTGAGATGTGGAGTAAGGTTTTATGGACTGATGAGTCTCAATTTGAGATGTTTGGAAGTAACAGAAGGCAGTATGTACGCCGCCGAAGCAATGAAAGACTCTCGGAACCAAGTCTACAACCATCAGTCAAGCGTGGTGGAGGATCAGTGCAGGTTTGGGGATGTAGAACAACATCTGGAGTTGGTGATTTGTTTTTGATTGAAGGCATCATGAATGCTGAGAAAGACAAATAAATCTTAATACATCATGCAATACTCTCTGGAAAACGTTTGATTGAGAACAAATTCATTCTACAGCAAGATAACGAGCCCTGCTTTTTTTCTGACACTGAAAAATGAACAACTTGCACTTAATGGCCGTTAGAGTGGTCTGACTTTTTCACAGTACTGTAACTCGTGTTATTTGTGACATAGACGTTATGTGGTGTGACAGTCAAGCAGACAAGGATGTCAGTTGTTTAATGAAGCTATGATGTATGTCTTAATGCAGGTGTTGCTTGTTATAAACCTACAAAATGTGTTTTATCAAGTAATGTGTCACCACTTATTTATTTATTTTTAAAGCTTTTCTTGGCATTAGTATTCCTGAGATGCACCTACTTAAAACATCTGTAACTGGATCAGAGACCTAATAAAGCATTTTCTTTCTTGTTCTATGCTAAACCGTAGAGTTGAGATCATATGAAATTGGTTTGCATGGCTTGCCAAAAGAACAAAGAGCATCATTTTGATGTGATCAATAAATAAAATTGGAACATAAAACACAAAGCCACACTACAAATTAAGGTCAGTAGTGTTTTAGCACACCAAGCCTAATTCTAAAGTCCAACCACTGCAGAGACTGAATATGATATTGAATATACTATGGCATGAGCCAATGAAATATTGCAAATAAGGGCTGCTTTGAAGCCATAAATGTTGAGAATGAGATTGAAATTGAAAAGTTCTTTGGAACAAATATAATAAAATTCATTTTCCATACATAGTGGCCCACAATTCAATAACCTGTTCCCTCCTTCACAGCATTCATTTTATCACATAAAAAGTGTCAGGTACATGTAGGATGTAATTATGGTTTCTCAAATGTCATGCTGGTCATTTGTCTTACTGATCATGTACGTTCCACTGCACCTGGAGCAGCACTGTACGTGGTCTGATATGTCTTGTTGTGAATTCAAGACGGTGCTTGGGTTAGTAGCGTGTCCATCCGTGGTGCTCATAAGCAATGCTTGTGTGCGTATTTAAAATGCATGTGTACAGAGGAAAATGCTCATGCAATATTCATATCACAATCTCCCATTTAATAAGACGGATAATGGTAATTAGATGCCGGATGAGAGTGTTTTCCTTTGTTATTGCAAATTTGCTCTATGCCATCTGACATATCTTCCTGGCAAATGGATATAGATGGGCCCTTTAACATACAGATGAATAAACAAAGAAAACATGTCCTCTGGCTATGACTTAAAGAGACGAGGTGTTAGTCAAAGAGAGGAGGTGTTAGTCATAGTGGCACTTAGCAATACTGATAACACGCTATCACTTACGTCCTGTCAAATGTCTTTGCAAATTGTAAAGTGGATTACTAATTCTTAAAGAAAATACCCTACTTTTCCGTGTTGCCATTGGTGAATATTTAAATGATCAGCTTTGTGAAGCATATCAGCTTAATGGTTTGTTTTTATGACACCGTGACATTTGAGCATTTTTACCATTTCTTATAGGCTCTGTGGATGTGTAATGTCATGGCAAACACGAACTCCTACATAAATTGTATTGTACATGGAACCCTTTGTCAAATTAAACACAGAATCATTGAAAAATGTTAATGCCACTATTAGAAGAAATCCAAAATACTGTATATTTATCTAGTTGCATGCTACGTACTTGACTGCATTAACTCAAAGCTCCTGAAATACTTTTACTTGATTTATTTGCCTATTTATTCATTGCTGCCATATGATCTATTTAATGAACAGTGTGTAAAGAGTGATTGAAAATAACTAAGGTGGATAGCCGCAGACGGTGTGTGTGATGTGCAGTCCCAGACCTGTAGACTGCATGATTGAATGTACCATGTGTATTTTGGGAGCTAAGCAGGGCTCTTAACACCACTTGCTACTACATTTTGTTTTTCAGTTGTTGCATCTTTGGCTCACATAAGCAAGACAGATTCCAGGGCCAAAGGGAGGTGTGGCATTCCCACCGTTTTTAAATCACTGTTCCCAGTCTCTGTTCCCAGTCTCTGTGTGGCACTGTGCAACAAAAAATTGGAAGAAAATGGCAGGGGATGGGGTGTCATTAGCTGTTACAATCTACTTGGTTCTAATATCTTTAATTCCTCTTTCTTACCTTTTCCAGGTGTCATGGGCGAATATGAGCCCAAAATTGAAGTGCACTTCCCTACGTCTGTTCTGGCTGCCAAAGGAGTCACTGTGAGACTGGAGTGCTTTGCCCTGGGGAAGTAAGTAAGCAGGGATGTATTGCACAAATGTAGATAGCTGTTGTTTATGGTAGTATCATAGCCAAGAACAATAAACTACAGCCTATCACTTGAAGCACTGTTACATTGCTGGGAAAACCTTTGGATAATATTCCATGATTCTTTTTTTCTTCTCTTCTTTAAATTACATTATTCCATTACCTGAATGGGAACCAGACGTATCTTGTCTCCAGGCAGGATGTTAAGTGAGTGTAGAGAAGTGCAGCATGGTAGCTCATCTATTAGATGGCATGTTAGTGCACAGGGGAGAAGACTGGATAGGGAATTCAGCCCTAGGGACCCGTGTGTTCTGATAATTGAGAGCCCTTAATGTATCGGTGTGTCCTGGGTGCTTTCAGTGTCTGTTAGGAATGTAGAAACCAAGGTTATGGCTATGAAAAAATGAAATTGGTAATAGTTGACCTGCCAGGAGGGAAAACACACTTTTGCCCACATAGTTCAGAGACAGAAGTCCAGAGCACTTACCGCTGTTACATAAGTTACCCTTGCTGGTTTCTTGGTTTACAAAGTAAAATACTGGATATTGGCTTTTTAAATAAAAATTTTTTAATGAGCTTTGTATTAAAATAATTGTGATAGCTAAACTGTGGGAAGCCTACTTTGAAAATGAAATAAACTTTATGTGTAAAATCTAAATACAATGAGACTTTCATGACAAAAGAGTATTGAAAGACATTTTCAATCTGTTCTTCTCCAAAGCAAAGCTGAAGTGGTGTTTTGCATTACAAGATTTTTTATTTATTTCACAACATAATCTTGTATCATTTGTATAATGTTTTCTAATGATTTGGTATGAATTATTCATTGCTGAATCCTATCTTAAGTGCAAACAGTCTCTAATCTACATATGACTAAGGACCTCATAATTGTTTACCATGATTTCATGGGGTTCCTTCTGAGTAAAAGTCATTTACAATTAATTATCCGCATTATGGTAAGTCATTTCCTAAATATATAGACATTGCATTATAATCTCCCTTAGTTTTTCCTATCAGACTAAGTAGGAGTTCTTGGATGCTTGTCAAACAGGCAATCAGCTTGAGACCTTGCCCTATGCTTCCCTCTGTGAAGTAATTTCTGCATGATGGCTTTCAGTCAGATAGTGACCCCAGTGACTTACCCTTTTACGTACAGATGAATGATTTATCAATGCACTCTATTAAGAAATGCCAGTCTTGATATAGCTCTGAAAATGAAGTTAAAATGGGTTTTGCTATCGATCAATATGTATGATGGCCCCACTAGCTAAGACAGGGCAGAAAGCTCTTTGTGTGTGAATGCCAAAGCTTCTTGAAGTGATTGTCTGTTGTGATATTTACCAGTGGCAGCACTGTGTAGGCCACGGTCAAGGGCAAGGAAGATGGAGATGAAAATGCTGCCCTCTTCGACTTTAAGGATGTTTACAATCTATTTTGGCTTGTAATGGTGTTGTTATCTTCAGTAATGTTTATTAATTATTATTACGTCACCTCTTTTCTAAATAAATTATAGTAATAAATCCTCGTGTTTCAAGATTAAGTAGAATTATTCTGTAGAATAAACAAAACCAAGTAAGACTTTGTTTGGGAACGGGCTTCAATAGTACATTCATAACAAGCCCTTCACATCTTTCCTGATGCATTAATTAATGTACAATCAACATAAAACTTGTGTAAAACTTAACATTAGATTCACCAAAGAAAAGTTTTGTATAAAAAATGCAGAGACATGGATATCCAAATGTATTGTCAGACTTATAGAACACTGCTTGCTCCATCAGTATACATTTCTTCACAAACAGCAGTTGAGTCGTGCGCATATGAACAAGCCTAATAATCAAACTCCCATAGCTATCCATCTCCGTGTTTTCCAGTCAACTCCTACAATTAGCCAATAGCCATTAATGGTTAACACTAGAAAGTCCACACTGTGGTCAGTTGACGGCTGTTTTGAATTTTAGAATTCAAATATTTTTCTTAGACCCATTTCTGTACAAGCCAATGTTGTTAGATTTTTCAAAATCATGCAGTTGACGGCTTCTTGACTTTCTTTTAGACCCCCAAAATCCATTTGCCTGTCTAGTGTCAAATGACCAATAGTCACATATTTAGCATTATATTTGTCATTCAAACATACTCTGTCATACTAAAAAAACACTTAGTAGTAAATCTAAATAATTTCAGCCTCACTGACTGCAAAGTTGATGATTGTAGATACGGTTGACTGATGAATGAATCCAAAGAAAAAAGGACACAATTTGGAGGCATTTACTGGCCTTAGAAAAAAATGCCCAGTGGCAAAAAGCAATAATTGGATAGGATAGGATAGACTTTATTGTCCCAGAGGGAAATTTGCCTTGGACATCAGTGTCTGCAGTATAAAATCACAGTAAAAACAAGAACAAAACGACAACAACAAATACATTCATCCATCAATTACACATGCCCCTTACATTACAAAAAGTGCATACATAGTACAATGGCAGTGATAGCAGTGGTCAACAGTGATCAACAACAAGAGGAACAGCTACAGCGTACCCATACTACAGCCTCGATGGTGTTAAGAGTTAAGGGCTTTAATGCACAGGGGGACAAAGGAATGTTTAAACCGATTGTACCTGCTTATAATGAAATAATGAAAACGATAAAGGTAAGTTCTGAAATCCGCACATCATTTTCAGAAAATCTGCATCACCTCTAAATAGACTTACTCGCCAAAGTCTGCCCTTGTCTTCAAACAGTGCCTAAGCAATCATCCTGTGTCATTACGCACTAACATAAGACACCATAATGACAGTGATTTGCTTTATTGATTTAGTTGAAGTTGCTCAGTCCTAATTGTTGCATTTTGCAAAGTTCATTTCTGAGATGTATAAAACAAAGGGACAGCACTGCATGCAGGATCAATGAAATTATTGTTTTGTATTAAATATAATCTCAGATAATTGTAGATTTTGTGACATTGTTTATAAGGTAACAAGTCATTCTCTTATTTAATTTCATCTCTTGCTATTTGAGTTCTATGTTGGATTTTAAAGCAGATATCAAACATCCGAAGATGTAGGTCAACCAATATATTAGCATCATATAACTCCATTTGAACATGACCAATCTAAATTTGGCTGATTTTGAGTTGGCCTTTTCAGCGGACTGAAAAGGAGCATTGTATGTCTAACATTAATTGCATTTGCCTACCATTAGCATTTAGCATCACAATATCCCCCATTCAAATCTCCTTCAAAATATGTGTATGCATGGTGCAGGGAATGAACGGTGGTACACACACTCTCACATCAAATTGATTTTATAAATCCCAAACACTGCATGAAAAGACATGCACACATCTGTTTTGTGCATACAATTTTTTTTATTCATGATGCTTCAGATTGTTAGAGTAGAAACAAGATCAACTGGCGTATTGCCTTGGCACCGTGAGGGCTAAGTTGTTTGAAATATGGCAATGAGTCAGTTAAACTGAATGAAAAATATAAAATTCCCTTCAAGACAGAATTATCATGGATTTTGAACACTGACTGAAATAGCATAATAATGATTCACCCTATACCCAATGTGTAAATTACATTCAGCGTGAGGCTGCTACAAATTAGGCTCCCTGTTCTCCTTGTGATGTCGACGGAATGGAAGTTGCCAAGGAGTAGAGGACCTTGGAAATGTGTCCCACCAAGGTTGAGGCAGTTCATTATCTTGGCCTTGTGCACATGGTATAGACTGGGAGGAGTGGGGGGGCATTCACCCACATAGAGAAGTTTATGATCATGGGCAAAGGCAGTAATTCAAGGAGAAAGATAGATGAGTAGATGGGTAGGGATCAGCCACATTGTTTAATGTAAATTGAAAACAGTTTTCATCTGAGGTGTCTTTTCTAAATCTGCTGTAATCACTGTACATTAAAATGAGATATATGTAATGAATAATGAAAATTTACATAATGTTGATATGTTGATCTGGGTGGTTAGCATTAACAGCAATAGCCACCATGGCTGAACAGACAAAGAAAAGAGCGACACCTACAGAAACTCAAACTTCAGCAACAGAAAATCCAAGGAAGAAGACGTCACAGTACTGGACACACTGTTTGATTGACAGGTGATCTCTGGGAAGTGCAGTGCAGAAACACCACAGCAATGAGCGCTTAGCACCAAAGATGTTGCCAAGATAAAAAAATTTGATTTCACAGATTACCACTTTAATATCTGCAAACATCTCTCACAAAAATAGAAGGAAGACACAAAATAATCTAAGCTGTAATGTCTTGAAAAGGCTCTGGAGCTGCTCCATTTAGAATGAATGGGAGACTAACAATGTGGAGAGACTGTGATAGTAACCACAGTAATTTCACGGGATATTGAAATGAAGTTCATTTGGGTTCAAACACCTTGGAACATTTGATGCTTTACACACTCTCCTACTCATTTCCACTTAACATATAATATGTGGCATGTGGCGGATACTTTCATCCAAAGTGCCTTAGAGTAGTGGGTACACTTTTAGTTGGGGCGACCCCAGAGAGAATCACACTCTTGAAACCTACTCGTTGAGCTATACAGGACCACAAAGACCACATTGTCAATGGAACCGCAACAGAAAGTGCCTTTTGATGACAACACAGATTATAGTCTTGGCTCTATGGCTAATATTTTTGAAAGACAGTTGTATGTGTGCACAGATAATGATTTAATGATGATGATGATTTAATGGTCCAAGATCATAGAAATAAAATGTTAGTTCTTGTTTAGGGTGGATTCTCCCTTACAAATGTTGAAGTGGTCCATAAAGGGACAGAAATGGAGAGCTTAGCGAATGCGCTGAATGGAGGGATAATATCTGGGTCTTAAGCAAACCAATTCTCTATTATAAATGGATATTAGATTGAATTTGGAACCTTTATTATTTAATTCAAATGAAGTGGTACAAATCCAAAAGAGGGGACAGTTATTGTGTGGAATGATGATTAAGATGTGACTTACAGAGTTTTCCTATATGCATATTTTTAAACAGAAAATTGTAACACCTTACACAAACTACGGTTTATAACACATTCATAATGTTAGGCTGTAAACTACCCTGTAAGTGCACTTCTTCATTAAAGAAAGGACATGACCAGAGTTTCTGAGTTCGAGGGTTTATGCCAGGAATTTCATATGAAAGACTCGTTTCTAAATGGAGTGAGTACATTGCCTCCTGCCTGGCCCCAGTCCTGTGCACGCATACAAGGCCGGTGCTCATTATTCAGCCTCCAGAGAGAAATCCTCCCATGGATGGAGGAAGGAAGAGTCACCCCCACTTTCCAGCCCCTCAAGGTCTCTGTAGCTTGGCTCCAGGTAGTCAAGAGTTTAGTTGGAGCGCTGGAATAAAATGCAAACACACTACAAGGGCCCAAAGCAATTGCATTAAGAGAAACGCACTGCAACTTCAGAAACGATGCAAATTCAAAAACACATACGAAATCCAAACGTGCTGCAAAAGAAGAAATGGTAATAGTAGAAATGCAACTACATTAACAGGAAATGCGCTGCAAATTCAAAAACGATGCAAATTCAAAAACACTTGCAAACTACGAAATCAAATGCAACAGTAAAGCGCTTCATATCCAGTCAACACAATGGAAGCGCTCCAGGCCTCTGGGGGAGTGCTAAGTGAAATAGGTTGATTTTCGACACGAGAGAGAGAGAGAGAGAGAGAGAGAGAGAGAGAGTTTCAGCTATTAGGCCCTATCATCTAGATGTTGTTATGCTTGTCTAAGGGCTCCGGGTGCAATCTCCAATCACGAAACACGTGTTTTCTGCCCGTCATGTGTGATTGTGTGGCGGTATCGATCTTTATAAGAAGAGAGACAAAGGAGATGACAGGAAGCTTTCTTCTTCCCGCTGCCAAACTAAACACTCTCTCTCTCTCTCTCTCTCTCTCTCTCTCTCGTGTTGAAAATCAACCTATTCCACTTAGCGCTCCCCTAGAGACCTGGAACATTTCCGTTGTATTGACTGGAGCGCTTTTCTGTTGCATTTGTTTTCATGGTTTGCATGTGTTTTTGAATTTGCAGAGCGTTTCCTGTTAATGTAGTTGCTTTGGCATTCTGCAGCGCATTTCTTCTTTTGCAGCACGTTTCCGTTGTTATATTAGCTTTGGATTTTCGTATGTGTTTTAGAATTTGCATCGTTTCTGAAGTTGCAGTGCATTTCTCTTAATGCAATTGCTTTGGGCCCTTGTAGTGCGTTTGCACCCATCGGCCACCGTAGGTTAGGTTTCCAAAAACACAAGGTAAAAAACAAGGTACGTTTAAATTAGCCAAAACAATAGTCCACAAAAAAGTCTTGGATATGACCGAAAATGTTGATCAAAAGTGAAAAACGCACTTTGAAAAACACTACTCCAGCTAATACAGAAGGCATTGTGAGATGTTAAGGCTTTGTTTTATACAGAACATGCTCTGAATCCCAATTTGAGTCCATTGCAGCCAAGAGCACGTCGATGCCCCTGTGAATTTAGAACATATAAAAAAGCTAAGAGATGTAACATCTCCATCTTGGCTAAATGATTGATAGGTGCACCGGAGGCTACTATGATGTCACATTTCCATCTTTCAGAGACCTGTCAAATGTAGCTGTCATACAAGAGCACTACTGATAGCAGATAGTAAGACATTCTCTTTCTGCATGTGCAAGCCATCTATCATAAGGATCTATAGGGGCAATCCATGAACAAACAGTGATAGATGACGTTGCTCAAACACTAATCATAAAAATATCTCTGGCTAGTGTAGTGACCTGATTTGAATATTGTTGGCGTCCCTGTGAAACCTTGGAAACCTGTGTGGCTCGTTTGGTAAATTTATCACACGAGTGATCGGAAGGTCAGCAGTTCAAATGTAGAGCAGAACAAACATAAAAGTGGAATCATGCTTAATTTCTGCAAAGTTGAAGACTTCTTGCATCTGAAGATCAGTGCCAATGTTTGTTGCAAGTTAGATGTTTTCATTTTTCATCTCTACTTGATTGTGCATTATGACTTTGAGATAGAGCAATGCACAAGTGTAATCTGAAAAAAGGGCTCTACATTGAAGAAGGTTCCAAGTTGCACTCTTTTTATTTAGAGTGCAGTTACACATCAAAGTCCACAACAGTTTTACTAGTTTGGAATAAGGTCACACTCAAAATGATGGAGAATATACTGATATATATTGTACTCTGCTTCCTCCTTCGTAATGGCAATGTTCTTATATTTTTTTGAAGGAAACAAAGAATGTGACATTTTTTATTATTGATAGTGAGTTGAGTCATTGCCGCTCACACCATGGATGTAAAGCAAACTGCACTGTCAGGCCTCCTGTAATAAAAATGTGCTGTTCAGTATATAATTCAACTCTTCTCTCCTCCCAGTCCAGTCCCAACTATCACATGGAGGAAGATAAACGGCAACATCCCTAAAAAAGCAAGACTTCGGAAGTCCCAGGCTGTACTGGAGATTCCCAACATTCAGCTGGAGGACTCGGGAACGTACGAGTGCAAAGCTGAGAATCCAAGGGGAGGCACTGCTTTCAAAGGCCATCTCCAGGTCTACAGTGAGTCTGGGCTTGTTCTTGTTCCCTGTTGTTTTGTTAATCTTTTACTTTTATACATCCATCTTACATTATCCAAGAACCAGCATGCATCAGCACAAGGGAATGAGTTGTGTCTGTTTGTTGAGAGAGGTGTGGGTCTCTTAACAAGATTGTTTTAGTTGTTAGATGGGTTTTATTCCAGGCAAAACTACTGCTCTACTTTATTTTGGTTGTAGTAGGCTGTTTTGTTTGTTCTTTGCCGTTTCCAAAGATTTGTCATGATATGATCTTGGCTAGTTTTTCTCAGATTCAGGGCTGGGGACCTTTACTGGTCCCTATGAATCTGCTGAGCTGCAGTCCTAGGGCTAATTATCTTTGTCACCACAAAAACAGAAGTATCAATTAACAGATCAGCATAATCCTCTCAAATAAAATCACAGATCAATCACAGATCAATCACAGAATGATCGACTGTTACTAATACTAATAAGTAGGGCCAAAGTCATGAAACAGTAGCACAGACATATAAATAATTGTAGTATATACAATTGTGTCTTACTAAATCTAGGCTTATCACCAGTAGTAGTAGTAGTAGTACAGTATATGTATTATTTATGCTCTGCTTTTATAGATCTAATGCATTTTTTATGTGTGGTTGTGTAAATATCATGCAAATACCAGACATCAAATGTCTGTCTTGCATTGTGCAAATAGCCAAGAAAGCTTGACTATTACTGCACACACAGTGTGAAGGTGTACATTCCCCAAGTGTATTCACAGAGAAAGCATTACCCTAGCATTAATGGTACCCTTCAGTTGAAATACAGACACTGCGGGGATGCAAACTCCCATGTTGAATTTGAGGCAATGTGCTGGGGCATCAGTCACTAAACACTAAGCTATGGCAGAGTGCCTGTATCTAATACCATGTGCCATCAAAACTTATATAGACTACATTTCTGGGGAGTGGAACAGTTACTGATGATTACAAGCTATTATTATTTGGTCAATGGGATAAATTATTAGATGTATAAAGGGCTTACACATGGTACGCGATGGCAGCCTGCGGTTTTGCAAATGTTTATCAGCCATATATTTAAAATGTACAGTACAGTAATGTTGTTCATTGTTATTACCTGTTAAAATTGTTGGGTTCTGTCAAAGAGCTCTGGGAAATCAGCTACAGCTACAGCTAAAAATCCGTGCAACGATTGTGCTGAAAGTTGAACTGATTTCTACTCTGGCGAAACCCCCCACAATCTTGCATATGCATGTAGCCAGCACAAGGATGGCAATTTTAGCACCAGTTGCCGCACCGCCTAGGAGAGAAAATGAAAATGAATGGCATCTTCGCAACGGTCACATACCACGTGTAAAGCCCTTAAGTCATCAAATGCACAGAGCTTGGAGGGGATATTGGTCCTAAATGCTCCCCTGGTGTGATTTTTTTGTTTTGTTTAGATATACTGTAGCTTCCAAATAGATTTCTGGCAATTTTTGCTTCATCTTCCTTCTCTATTATGATTATAAAAGCTATAAAATAAAATGTTGACTCAGACCCAATTGATGCATATGGCATAGTGGTTTCTTGTGCAGTGTGGAGCGGCACATGGACAGACAGGAAGGAACCCCTCCATTGAGCTGCTACCCCTACAGTACCATGCCAGGCACATTATTTTCTACTCTTTGCATATGGCACCTTCACCACCTATAATACTGTTTCGTGTGGTTTGATTGAATGATTATGGTCAGGAAGGTCTCCCTGACAATGAAAGTTCAAACTACCAGCTGACCTGTGTAAATTACATTCAGCGTGAGGCTGCTACAAATTAGGCTCCCTATTCTTCTTGTGATGTCGAGTTTCCAAGGAGAACAGGGCCTTGGAAATGTGTCCCACCAAGGTTGAGGCAATTCATTATCTTGGCCCTGTGCACATGGTGTAGACTGGGAGGTCTTGGGAGGTCACATCGTTTAATGTAAATTGAAAACGGTTTTCATCTTTTCTAAATCTGCTATGTAATCACTGTACATGAAAGTTAGATGTAATGAATAATGAAAATGTAAACATGATGATTATTCATTCATTAAAGTAATAATCTGACATTTTCATACAAATAAATGTCAATTTTGCTACTCTCTATCACAGATTGGTATATATATAAATATATATATATTTATATATAAGAACTGGGTAGTTAGCATGAGCAGTGATAGCCACCATGGCTGAACAGACAAAGAAAAGTGCGGCACCTACAGAAACTCAAACTTCATCAACAGAAAGAAAGCTTTGAAAGAATTTGACAAAAAAAACGATGTCCTCTCATCACTGTAACGTCCTGGTCAAACACAATTTCTTAGGTTTCCACCATTTAAAGGATTTTAAAGTAGCGTGCCTTATTTATAAGGCCTTGCATGGCCTGGCACCTCCTCCACTAAGCGAGTATATCAGACAGAAGGCCGACAGTGGCCCCTCAGCCAGGGCCACCAGAGCTTCCACGAGAGGTGACTGTGACGTTCCTCACAGGCGCACCACCTTTGGCCAGACTGTCGTATCTGTCAAAGGTGGGAATCTCTGGAATAGCCTACCGCTTACGGTTAGAGAATGCCCCTCGTTTAGCACTTTCAAAACTCACTTGACGGGATGGCTAGTGTCAAACCAGACCTAGTCGTGCCAACCATAGTTTTAATATAGAACCTTTCATTTTTATAACATTATACATTGTGTCCAATGTATAGAGCTCCTTTTGGATGATTTGTGCTGTTCTGATGTATGTAAACATGTTACAAAGAAAGTACGCCTTGGAAATTCTCACAATGTGTGCATGTGTGTGTGTTCATATACATTTAGTTGGCCATGTTGTGCCTTGTGGTTGTTTCAAGGATATATGTATTTTTCTTGAATCTTTTTATTTATTTATCTTCAAGCACTCCCACAATGGATCAGAATGATTAATGACACTCAGATGGATAGTGGAGAGAAGCTCCAATGGGAGTGCAAGGCCATAGGGAGGCCCCGGCCCACCTATCGCTGGCTTCGCAACGGTTCGCCCTTGACACCGCAGGTACTTACTTTACCACACAATGCTCAATCCTTTTGTTGAAGACACCATGAAACATCTGAATTATTCCTAAAGTACAGCATCTACATTGTATATCTATATTCAGACTAAAGGCCTTTTCAGATAGGACGCGGCAACGGACGGCACCCCTGCGCCCTGAAAACCATTATTTCCTATGACTTGCGCCTCGCAACGGCAGCTTTTTTTTAGGCGTCGAGCAAAGCGCGGATGCAACGCAGCACAACGCTCTGTGCTCCCGCACCCAAAGTTCAATCTAGTTGAACTTTTGCATTGCGCGCTTCCCGGCACAGCCACTACAAATGAGGCAGCCAGCCAGCCAGGCAGGGAAAATGGAGGAGAAGTTGATCTTGGCTGTTTCAGATTTTCCAGAATTATACGACACCAGTCTCCGTTCATATAGCGACGTCGGCAGGCAAACACTATGTTGGAGTGGTGTGTTTTAACAATGCATAGTGATCTATAGCCCCGCTCGGGACTAGCAACTTTCAGCAGATTCAAGCTTTGAATCCAGATGTCGAAATGACAAGCTGCGGCTCGAAAATGTGAAAACCACGCCTATTTGGCGCGCTCCTCCACGACTTCCCAGATCATCTAGTAAGATCTGCGCTGAACCAAGCAGCGAGCGCAGTGCGCAGCGCACACCGCGTCCTATCTGAAAAGGCCTCAACAGGGTTTTCCTTTCAACTGTGGTTTTGTTACAGGGCAGAGTTGAAATGCTGAATGGAGAACTGACCATTCACAAAGTGCAGCAGACGGATTCGGGAATGTACCAGTGTGTTGCAGAAAATAAGTATGGAGCCATCTACTCCAATGCTGAACTCAAGATTTTAGGTAGATATACCTTCAGTTTCAGTTCATGTAGAATTTTAAAAAACATTTAAACAAACTGATTTATCTTTATAATTGAGATTAGATAATTTGCCTCAACTGCCTAAACCTAGCGTCTAGTTTGTAACTGGGCTGAGTTAGGATGAGTGAAGTTGGTAATGGATTTTTGGGCAGAAAATTGCCTTTGTCGTAAATTTAAAGTTGATTTCTTGATACTCTATAAAGAATGAAATTGCATCTGAATAAGGTACTGGGTGATAGGTAAGAGAGATTGAAATGAAAGTGGGGAAGACTGAACTGTGAGATGCAGTGATTGGCAATCAATGGTCCCTGATTTAACCCAAGCTGTGGTTGGCATGAACAGAAGAAGGACCATTGTTGTTCTATTCAATGGGGTGTCGGCACACATCAATTTGAGGAGAGCCTCTAACAGTTCGGCCTTATTCTGAGGAGAATGGAAAGCAATGACTTGTAGGTATAGATTTATACTAATGGGAACAAACACTAGAAGAAAGACATCAATGGTTTCTTTTGATGGAGTTTAATGACTAGGGTCTTATCTTAGCTCTTTCGGTTGCCACCAGAACACAAACTAGAACACAACCATCAATATTTACAAAAAAAAACGGAACTCAATTTCAGACATTACTTGTTTATAGTCAGTCATTAGCTACATATTTTAATTTGCACCTTCAATTAGAGAATGTGAGAATGGCAGTGTTGTTGCTGTTTTGTGCAATCTGTGGAACAATGTGCTAATTGGAGAAGCATGTTAACAGGAAAAAGCTGAATTACATTTTGAGTGTGTGTGTGTGTATATTCTCTCTCTATTCTCATATTCTCTCATATTGAAATGAGTGGTTGTTGTATCTTAGGTTTTTTTTGCAAGTAGCAATAGATTTACATGTACTTGTGAATTTAGAGGCACTACACACTAAGGAAACTGCTCCTCAGCCTTAAGGCTTCAAAGAAAAAACACAACAGTCAGACTTAACGTCTGTACACTACTATGTGTTGATGCAAAATAATTTCCCTGTCACCTCCAATACTGGGACATATCTGGTGACACCCGTTCCCCTTCCTTGTTTCCCTGCGGGACAGTTTGATTTACTGGCATGCCAGTAAATCAAACTGTCCCGCAGGGAAACAAGGAA
>OMLI01059459.1:0-14965 GCA_900302605.1 Rondeletia loricata
ACAAACAGTAAAAAAAAGTTAGAGAAATTGTGTCAAATTTTTTTGGTTCACAAAACAAATCTGTACAAATGGTTGTTGAGGCCCAAAACAATGGCCTAGGCTTCAGTCAGAACCATGGGCTGCCTGGACCTCAATTATTTATTTATTTTTAAAAACAGCCTAATGTACTCAGGTTTCAACAAAGTGCAAAGAACAACAGGCTATAAATCAAATTGTTAAACAACATAAACTGTACAATACAAAAGTGCAATAAAAGATAAAAACTCTATAGAAAAAGTCAATAAATAAGTAAATATTTCTTAAAGCCAATCTGCAATCAAACAGTAAAAGAAATTTTTTTAATATACCAATATGCTTGCAGCTTACCTTTTTCTCGACTTCTTTTCTCCTCTTCGATTTTTTTCTTTTTTCTTTTTTCTGACCTAGATGGGTACATTCGTTTCATGGCAGCTGCTGGACAGTGGACACTTAGCTACTGCTGGCAGTTGACAGGCAGTAACAGTAGACACCAACCTCACCTGCCAGTCAGCGGTAATCTAACGTTGAAGTGTGCTGCGCGCATCGTCCGCAGTGCAGCACACACAATAAAAAACCGAATTCCAAAATTAGGTTTAAGAAATTTCGAAAAATATACTAAACAAAACATACATTTCATTGTTACTGTTGTGTGTACTGTTTATTAGATTAATTGATTGCAAAAAAAAGGCCCTACACAAATGTTTACTTTGTTTATTGGGTCGGGCCGGCCCTGGAGGTAACAGTTGCAATGTTTTATTGTTACTGTTGTACATGCCTAGTACCACAAATTAACAATTATTTTACTTGCACTTGCAGTGCTAAAGTCTTTGATTTCCATACTATTTACTACTACTCAGAACAATGTGTATTTTATCATATTTTGAATTGAGTGTGGCCCCAATATGTGCAGTTCTCTCGTGTGGAGAGAATGTCACGTCAAACTCGATCTGGTGATGTGGCCTGTCTGTACCTGGTAGTACATGACTTAAGGCCTTTAACAAAACTTTAGGAGCCACTTTTCAATGCAGCATACATCAAATCCACCAAGAAGCTCTTATTTCAATAAAATCTCAACTTTTTTAGAAATGGTTTACACTGCTCACTGTAGTGTATTTTGGTATAAGAAGGTTGTGGGAATAACAATAACAATTCTAAAAGTTGAAATTTGTGCAGCGTGGTGGATTATATGTATGCCGAATTGAAGAGGCTCCTAAATACTCAGAGAAGAAATAGGGAGTGTCTAGAAGGGATACAGGAGATTTCATTTTGCATCGTCATCAGTTACCATAGAAACGGTATGGTAACGAAATGGCTAGTGGGTGATTAAATAGAGATCACAGAGAGCTTTGACATTGATAAAGAACAAGTGGACAGATTTGGCTCTTTTGAAGAATTTCAACAGGAAATACTTACAATCCAGGTGGAAAGATAAATAGCTTTACAACACTAACTCCGTGCAACATTGTGGCTATTTAGATACATTGACTGACTATTAAACAAGCTAACCAACATTATAATTTTTATGGCTAGCATGACAACTTTTGTTTTTGTTTTTTGTTTGTCTGAATTTTACAAATAACGTACCTTTCTCCCCAAATGATTTATCTTTAGTTTGAGCAATAAATGTTGTCAAACTTTCTTCCTGAATATAATATATATTCTGAATAAAATAAGTCCTGACTGCATGACTATTCTTTTCTTTGCATATGAACAGTTACCATCATTTTATATGTAGCCTACTACATTGCCATTTATTAGAAGAGTTGGAAGCAATACATTTTCAAGGAATGTGACAGGGAACATGAGCTATAATTTGAGGAAAAACTGGGCCTTGATCTATTGATCACCACATAACAGCCCATCAGTATGTATAGAAGTGCAATAAAATCAATAGAATGTGATGGTTAAGGGAATAATTCTACATCTGCAGTAAAACATGCTTGTGTATAGTGCCTAGAGTTGAGGTAAACCCTGGTAGGTGTATTCAAGCTAATGCTACTTGTTGGGAAGAAAAATACAAAATGCTGATCATTTATTTTTTCAATCATCATATCACCAACTATGCTATTTCACTATGATTTTACTGTGTAAACACAATACTCTCATTGACAACAAGCAGAGATGTATTGATATTTTCATCATAAATCACTAAATTGTCATTTTTCATTTCAGTTGTACAGAGCAACGGACAGACAAAAGGCCTACAGGACTCATCTGCGGTAACTATGGTGACAATGCATTTCTGAGATCACTTCCTGAAATCTAAAATCGGTAATTACTAGCAAATTATCAACTTATTTACTATAACTACTCTTTCATTCACTTTATTTAGTGTCCTTAATGCAAGGTTAATGATCATTTTCAGGTTAATGAGCTGTAACAACGGTAAATCAGTGGCCTGTAAATGTATACGTTACCCTAAATTCTGTTGACAAATTAACAATGTTAATGTGTAATATTGTGATCTTCAAATACATAGAAATAGTTTCTGTCCAATGCATAGGAACCACAGAAGCAGTACAGTAGGTTCCATTCAACTGTCTAAATATTGACAAATGTGGTTGGTACAAAGATGCAATATACAGTAGTAGGAAGCCTTGAGAGGGAAATATTTAGCTGCATTAGACTAAGCCATCTTGAAAATCAGACACCAAGTCAGCCACTTATAATTGAATCTAGGCAAATTCTGACACTGACACTCCCAGGACGCTGCCATCAGGTGTAACACAACATGGGCAGTTTGGCAGGTTCAACTTCAAAGGGACATTCACTCAATAGCCGACACCTGATAGCAATGCCAGGCACTTGATAGCTGCAGTGTAGTTTGGCTGTACAATCAGCACATGCGAATGTCCTGGGGATCCTTGACCTGCTGAAAGCATACATCCGGAGGTCAGAGCTCAGTGTGTGTGTGTGCTCAGTGAGTCAGGTGAGTGTGCCAGAGCCAGAGGTCAGTCTGAGAGTTATAAGCCCAGTCTATGGCCATCATTCTTCTCTGGATCGCTGCCATCTATTGCTCATTATCATCATAATTATTCTGAGTGCCACACCCTGCATGCATTTAAAATAATGTCTTTTTACTAATGGAAAGGGTTACAGATTTCAAATAAATTTTGAATCTATGTTGTTATTACAAGTCCACACACACTTTACTGCTTTCCTTTCCATCCAGCTCTCTGTTAGCTGTACTTATATACGGAAAAATAAATTACAAAAGAAAAAGAAAGGAAAAAAGAGAGAGACTCTGGAACAAAAGTCATTTTTAACCATTTGGGGAAACTATTTAAGAGTGTCATTTGTTCTCATCATCAATCACTTTTTGTGTTTTACCATTGCACTTTATGCTGCCTTCCCTAGAGCATACAAAAAGCTACAGTTTAACTGCAGTGTCTATGATAGACGTCTGTGTAAGCTCTCTCCAGCAGAAGCACCCAGCGGTAGATGGAAAATTAGACATATACCTCTGCACAATAAATCTTATAGTAATTCCAAGCCTGCATGACAACTAATGGCATGGAGAAAAGGCCTGTGCTTTGTGTGTATTTGTCTTTACGTTATTGTGTGTGTGTGCATTAAAACATTGCTGAGCTGGTGACACTTTAATCTTGAGTGTGTGACAATAATTTTCATTTTCTTTGAACCGTTTTTTCTATGCATTATACCCATAGATTTCTGTGTGTGCCGGAGGAGAGGACGGGGGAATGATTGGGGGTCTAGTGAGCTATATGGAGAGTAATACTGCTGTTTATAAGTGACCTGTTTGGATGAACTGTCACTGTGTTACAAAGATGTGTATGTTTGAACAGCAGATAATAATTAATACAGCAATGCTGTCGTGTAGCGGCAGGGCTGCTATTTCACAACTCTGATGACTAAACACTGGAGGGAAGAGGAGCAGCGAGGAGCGTCTGGAACAATATTTTACTCATTTGGATCTGCTCAATGCTACAGCCGTTGCACCCAGTGAATCTGTCAGAGAGCGCCAGTTCCCCAAGAACAGCTGCTATTTATCTGATTTTCTCATTAGACTTGACTCATGACTTTATTGTACTGGCTTTGGCAGAGGTACTGCAGTGCCTAGGTATTGCTCTCTAAAAACAGCTGAGACCTCGTCTCCCTGGTGTTATGTAGGTGCTTGTAACACCTGGTTTATTTTGTCAAGATGCTTTTCAGCTTTTAATGGAGGTGATGTTCAATTGCATTTGTATCAGTATTTCAACTGAATACAGAGATAAATGGAAACACTGTCTACCTGTCAGCCACACCTTCAGTACTCTTTAGGAAAATTCTTCGGCTAATTGTTAATTGTAAATGAAGTAAAGCAAAGTTGCATGAACTTATGAAGCGAAATCTAATAGCAATTGAGATAAATCTTCCTACAGCCCAGGTGAAAGAGAAGAACTTTGGATTGGTTTTCATCTCAAGAGTCATCAAACATGTATATATATGTAAGAACGGCCCAGCACCTTAGCTATGTTTTAATCCTTGGAGGTGAAGGACTTAAGAAATCTTGCTAATTTCACAGATGGTTTAAAATAGATTAGCGTGGAGTAGCAGCTCCCAGAGAAGGGCTGACCCACCAGGCTCCCTGTGCAGCTGCCAAAACCCTGCGCCTGATGCTCAGAAGTGCCTTCCAAAAGTCCTGCAAGGTTAAACTCAAACTTAAGCATCCTGAAATGCCATCCTTCTTGTGATGAGCATTACTGCACCTTCGCTGAACTCCACCTCTCTTTTCTGTTCTCTGTTTCTCTAGATTTTTTTTCATTGTCATTCTTCTTTTGTAATTTATTGATTCCTCACTTATTGGAATACCAGCAAGAATAACAATGTACCTCTTTTATTTCAACAATATGAAGAACTGTATGCTGACTTTCCAAGTCTAGCTGTCGCTCCAGTGCAACTATTGTGTATGATAGAGGCTTGAAATTCCTTAGAATATAAGTTATTGTTTGGTTTCCCTGTTAATTACAAAATGATTATGCTTTTCTGTTCTTTGCCTTTTAACATATTCTTCCTATAGTTATATTCAGAAGCCTTTGCCTGCATGGTAAAAGAGATATTATATCTCAAGAGACTTCCTGGATAAAGAAAGGTTAAATAAAAAAATTGGAGTTAATGGGCTTTCCTTCTCCTGTTCTCTACCAAAACAATAGCCTGGAGCACAAAGGATTTCACTTTGCCCACTTGGCCACTAAGGCCATTTTTACTTGTTACTTTCTGTTCTTCCCCATCAGTCGTTCTGTGCAATGCATCCAAGAGCCAATTTTCTGTAATGGAATAAAGGAGTGGATCAGACTCTGCATGGCGTTCTGTATAGGCCAAGCCTGCTGCTAGAGCTGGGCTGTGTCCGAGACTCCGAGTAGGCCTGACACAACTCTGGCCTGGCTGAAAAGGCCCAGCTTGGAGTTAATGTGGAAAGACAATGGGACAGGGTGAAAAACTCGACATGGTTTTGTTGGACTTGTCATTCTTTGGTGCATAGCTGTGAGGAAAGCCTAGGAACCATCTGAATGTTATTTGTGCTTTTTTGACCCATATTTGGGCCAGCTTTCACAAAGCCCTTGTGAGAATGTTGAAACAATACAGAGGCGCTTTCAGAAGAGGGACAGACTTTGACTGCAGCCAAAACCATCTTGGACCTGCTTCATTAAAAGGGGTTGTCTCCAAAAGGCTGACATCATGGCACAGCTATTGGTTGATTTCAGCTATGCTCAGAAAGGTATCAATACTGATTATTATTAAGCCTTCAAAATGATTATTTTAAACACAGGAAATCATTTTCAAATTACAATATGAAACCACAGTAAAGTAGTGAATGAGGACATAACAATGTGTCAAGAGGGAGAGCACAGCAGCTCATAATATATGGGTCATGCATCCATAGGATACTACTACAGATTGTGGCCTTAAAATGCTATGTGTGACTTTTGTGTAATTAAAGGCTCAGAATTATGAAAAACTGCAACAAGGAAAAAAACATATGCATAGTGGATTATTTTGTGTAGAGTACGCTGCATATCGCTTTGCTCCAATGTGATTATATTGCAAATATATTTCTGTTTTTATGTAAATCAATCAGATTTTCTGAGCACGGTTGTTGGGGACGCTGGCTTGCTAAATGAACTTTTGAAAACCCACATGGGACAATATTTCAGAAAATGTAATTTTACATACTGTTTCACATCATTGCGTCTCCTCAGTGTATTTATCTCCCAAAGCATTTGACTGCATTTCTGTGGGGAAGAATAAATGCGTAATGGTTTTTTAAAAGCATCTCAGCTCCCTCAGCTTTTTGAAGAATTTAACAAAATAAAGGTTTCTTTCTTGGAATATGTGTTATTATCTCAAAGCTATCACTCAGCTCTCTCATGCATATGTCAATTACTCAACCACACCTTTATGAATATGTAAATGTCATGAGAATGCCTCATTAATTAGTAATTCATGCATTTTTCACAAGCCCAATACTTTGCCAATGTAGTCTGATGAATTATCAGCCAGAAATTAGAAAAAGGGATTCATCATCACATTTTCAGAGGTTTTGAGCTACATCTGTAATTTGTGTACTTCAATGAATATGATTTCCTTAGCTTTTTATAGCAGTATCGTTGCAGTACTGGGTTGTCTTATTATGTGATCTGAGGATTATAATGTTAACAGGCATATTTTACAGTGTAGATGTTTGATTACATTATTATATTTTGGCTTAAAAATCTAAATGCCAGCATCTCAATTTATTTGTCTTAATATATAAAAAAAAAATCATTTGACGTAATAGTTCTATTTTTCTCAAGCTGTATATTTTTGAACATGTTACAGGGACAGATGTGGGCATGTTCTCCATCATACAACATATGGTTTGCATGTAAACCAGGCTTCATCTGAGGAAACCTACTGGGGACTGCTGCCACTGGTACTGCTGAGGTCCAGGAGGGGCCAACTTTGGTTTCAGTCACCCAGAGAGAGGGGAGCAAATAACAGGGGAAGTACCAGAGGAAGGAGACTTGGACTGGGGGATGGGAATGGGCAGACCCACTTATGGTTATGGTGGCAGAAACTACTGAGAACTCATTGACACTGAATTTGGATGCCTGTGCAAACAGGAATTTTGCCATTCACTGCAGACTGCAGGGGAAGTATGTGACCTTACTGCAATAAATTAGAATTTGCAATATTTTACTCCATTTTGATCTACTGTAAAATTCTATCTACAGCATAGCAACCCATGCTAGCGATAATGCAAGCTTGCTGTTTTCGCAAGGTGTCCACATAACCACATAAAGGGTCCAGGGACCTCCAGGGGACCTTGAAAAATGATAAATAGTTGATTTCATTCACATTTCACTCACTAGATGCAACATTTATGATGACTATAGGTTATATATAGACAATTCTGCATTTCTATGCTGCATCATAACTAACAACAAAAATCTTCTCAGATGAGGTTCATTGGGACACAGTCATATCAAATGGGGCTTCATCGCCTAATGTGTATCCATCTGGAGGTCTTTGACATGAAAAGGTTTGGGAATCCTTGATGTAACCTACTATGAGTAACTATGAGTTCCTAGCAAAGGTCTGGAGCTAACAAAGCACTTTCGTGTTCCCACACATGTATTTTGTTGGAGCCACCAACATGTGTAAGAGACTATTCACACAACATTATTGTGTTGTGTGAATATTGTGTGTCTTGGCTGTTCTTGATATTCACTTGAATTAACCAAACTGTCTTGTGTTCGCTTTAGAGACTAGAGGAGTGTGAATGAGACATGGTGGTGTTGACCTGTGTACAGTAGTGTTGGCTGGGCGTTTCCTGGATGTGTGGCTTTTAAATGAACCCCCCTTTCAAATCACCACCATGTTCTTGAGAGTTGTACAGTACACAGGGCAACAGGACAGTGAGTGGAAATATACTATATCAGTGTGTGCTGGCCAGCGCACATTGCTGGACCATGAATTTAACATGAAGGCATAGAGGCAGAGAAGCACATGGGGATGTTGGGGATTACAGTCTGCTACCTCACAGATGCAGCCACTTTGTTCCTGACTCCCTATTGGCCCGGGAATATATTTATGTAAATGGCATGGGGGCCCTTCGCTGTAAACATGAGTGTACTCTGAGGAAAGGGTGCCAGGGGACTTTAAAGCAGTAAATATGGGGTGGCAGGGGGGGTTAAAAGAAACAAACAAATGTGGCATCATAATAATGTACACCACTTTACAATTCAAAAGTGCAACATTAAATCATTCAGTTGGATTATTTAAATAAAACTGTATTAGTTTTGAATAATGGGTTGCGGGGGTTTTGATTTACAGTCATCGCTCTCACTCTCGCTCAGGGCTTCCTCTGAGGTATGAGGGTGAATTGACTTGGGTGGACTTATGGAACCTATATGAGCCAATGGGTCACTAGTACTCAGTAATGCATTACAGAAATGTTACTTTTTCCAGTAACGAGTAGTGTAATGAATTACTATTTCAATTTCAGTTACAGTACCAATCAAAAAAGAAGTTACTTTTGTTATCAAACCTTCTAAATATCAGATTGAAGTTGAATTATGCAAAAATTATATTCAAGCTTTTCTTCATAATTAGTCATCGTCCTCTCAATCGACCCAGAACTACCGGTAGCCTAGATGAGAAATGACAGAAAATCTCCACTATGACTTTATCAAGTAACAGGATGACAAGAACATTGGACATCAACGCTATTTGGTTACCCTGATCATTCACACAAAAACGCACAGTAGAAGTAATCAAGTTATCCTGATTTCTGAAGGTAAGACAGGATGCAATTATGGGGGTGTAATACAAAAATAATATAACAAGTTGTGTAACGAATTACTGCTCCCAACCAGTAATAAATAAAGCAATAATGTTACTTTTGAAATGAGAAATTAATAATGATTAATATATTACTTTTTTTGAGTAATGAGCCCAATACTGCCAAGTAGCAGTAGGACCCAATCTTTGCACATGTCTGTCAGCATTACTGTACCAGCCTGTTGCTGTTGCTGATCCTCAGCCAAGCTCTAAATGCAACTTCTTGCATCTCCATGTGATTTCAATTGTAGGATGGATTATGCCCTACACTACTCTGGTACGGTGTGAAACACGTGGTTGACTCTATAAATGACTTAATGTCCAGACTCTGACCTGGTGCAACAGCCCTATCCTTCACACCACCGTAGATTTCCTGCCACTGTGCCTCAAGATAAAGGGTTCACTTTTGACTGCTTATCTCCAAGCTAATCTACCAGCTATGGGAAACTTAGCCAGGAGGATCCCCACTGTTAAAATGACAATCTGCAACTTGAGGCATAGTGAAAGCACAGTCAAAATGTTGAAAGATGTTGAAATGCATTGACACAAAAGAGGATGCATTCACGGGAATGACACAGGATCTCAAAGGAAATGTCTTGTGATGTTGATCGCTCACAAACATGAAGCATTTATTGTATTGTAAGTGTTTTGCATCCAAATACTAACATAACATTTTGCTGTAATATAATTGTAATGCAGTGTGTGTGTGTGTGTGTGTGTGTGTGTGTGTGTGTGTGTGTGGTTCTGGGTTTGTTTGCTACTTACCTCTACCATAACATGATTTAAATAATAATAAAGGCCGATACATCACAATCAGTCTATATGTTTATCTATTGAGCTTTTAAAATATAAATTAGATCTTTCTACAGCAAAACAGATCAACTTTAGCTCATTGCCCCAATTTTAACTGTGTGTTTGGCTGCATTAAAAAACAACAACAACAAAAACGTCCTTGTTGTATGCTCACTGACCGTTTTCCCCTTGGTTGCAACTATTTCTGTAGGGGTTTGAGTATAACTTGAACCTGAAGAGGACAGAGATAAAGAGCCACAGTAAACATTCTGTTCTCCATACCTAGGTTAGGAGAAACCTGTTAACTGCTCCTGTTGCTCAATGCTATGACTTGTGATTCTTTAGGATTTGCTCCCTTCTATTGGGGACATTTCTTGTCTCTGTAGACACGGTAGGGATGATGAGAAACCGATATAAGATTAAAACATGGTGCCTAAGGAATTCAACATTGTCTCCCCTGCTAATTTAACACATAGGCTTTCCTCAAAATTATATTGCAGCAAGCTTGTCAAGCATTTGGGTTCTGATAATGACTATGCAATCATATAGATGCAAGTTATATTAAATATGAATTTACTAGTTCCTTGAGGAATAATGGTGATGGGAAAATCTTGGAAGTTGTTTTCTATTTTTAATGATTATTTTAACAAAGCAAAATAAAAAAAGAAGCTTGGCTGAGATGAGATTCATATTTTGTCTGCTTGTGACAAGATAAAAAACGCTAAAGGATTTTACTCTGTGTGGAGGTTGGGTTTAGACTACCATATTAACCTAAGGAGTTATAGTAAGTCTTCTTCCATATATTTAAGAAAAGCAGTTCTACATGTCTAACCCCTCCCCTCATACACGCTCTAGCCGAAGAGATTGACATAGTAATAAACTGATGTTAATTAGACATACTTTGAAATTCTCCGTTCTGCTCCTCTCCATGCCGTAGTGGAGCTGGTGGCTTATTAAATCATTTGCTGCTCTTGGGTGATCTTCTTTTGAATCTTGGCCTGACCCTCCGGGCACAATTTATTTTTATTTCAAAAAAATATTAACAGCAAATTTTGCATTAGTTCAAGAGAATTATAAATCACTATTACACGGGCAGACACTTCAAACATTTTGTTTAAGAGCTTTCTGCTCGATGAGGCATCAAAGGAGATGTTCACACTGATGACTGTTACACTGGCACACATCCATTCATTAGCACACTGAAGTTGGCATGATCATGTTGTGTACATGCCCCACAAAATACTATCTGTGGCTGCTGTCTTTGTAAGCTTTTGTTATAACCAGGAGGAGGTGCCGAATTATTTCCAGGTCACAGAAGTTGCCAAAAGCTTTTTGAAAATTGTAAAAGTGCATAATATCAACAGTAAATTACAGACATCTGCTTTAAAATGCATTAAAATTCTTACCAGTGCAATTCAAACATTTTAACAAACTTCTAAATTGTAACGCACCAAATTTTAACACTAGAGGTATGGTCTGTTAATTTGTTAATAACAAGAACCTCGGTTTTGTCTGAATTTAGCTGCAGGAAACTCACAGACATCCAGTCCTTGACATCAGTTAGACAGTCATACCTCCCACTTACTGGGATTGTTTGGTTTGACATATACAGCTGAGCATCATCAGTATAGCAGTGAAATCAGGAAATATTTGCGCAAATAAGAAGTAAATAAATCAGACCTGACAGTTTAGCCAACCAGGCAACCCTGCAATAATTAGAAAATATCTTAAAGAACCAAAATGCTGTAATAGTTTATTTGCTTAGAAAAGTCTTCACGCCATTTTGGTCTGCGTATTTGTGGAATTTATTGGACTACTATTAACATTCAGCTTTGTTTGTTTTGGCTAACTGAAAACCTGAGTTGATTTCTTTGGTACTTGAAAATTCTGTAATAGTCGACTTGTTAGCTTAACATTTTGTTTGATGAATCAACTAGAATCATCCTATACTATCTAAACAAGCTTCATCTTAGGATCACCTGTGACACACTGAACTGGTTGGACCTGATTGCTTTACAAAGCAATGGTTGATTACTTAGTAGATTCTTATAGTTTATATGTAAATGTAAACTATAATACTATTTCCTGCTGCTCTTTAAAATGCAACATTAAGTGTTTTCTTCAAACTTTTGAGCATTACCTGTTAATTTGTGGAAAGCCTACACAGCCCACATTTGCATGGATCCATATCAAACCTAGGGCTCTAAGTAGCCGAGACATGGGAAAAGGTACTAAGACACAGACTTTAGCTGTTCCTGCCCCCTTGGCATCAACTCCTATCTACAGTTGCAGTGATTGAAATCAATATTGCATTTTAGTGATGTCACCCACTGGCTGCTATTTTGAAATCCCAGTCCAAAAAGTCATATGTCTAACACATATGAAAAGCAATGAGACCCAGAAAATAAAAATAATATTTTTTGACTTCTGGTCAAGAAGTCGTTTCACATGTTTGCAATTATCACTGAGCACAGATGTGAAATAACCCTAAAAGCTGGCAGTGACTGACAGCTAATGTCAGAGAATTGTGTATCAAAGAGGTTGAGTATCAACATTTGTTGCGTTTGGCCTCAAGATGACTCAGCAAAAAGCATTGCAACCTACAGAATTTGAGCTCTGAAACTTGTTCAGCTGTGCCACAATCCACCCTGATATGCTACAGATTTTGATATCAATACATTTATAGGACTCATATACTTATATACTTATATATAAGGCATGATATTGTGTGAAAAGATGTTTTGTCAAATTAATTAGTATATTTGAGGTCAGAAGCTTCATGAAATGCACAGAGAAACCATGAAGAAGAGAAGAAAGTTGATTAAGTTCAATTGAGAATATCCACTGGCTCTCCAAGCTGATAAGTGGAACTGGATACATATGATCTTTATTATTCTCATCTAATTAGATGTCATACTCAACATGCATTGATTTGTGTAATTGTGAGACTCTGGAGTTATGAATAATGCCATTGTCAGGGTTTCCGCAATGCCCATGGCATGACCAGTGGAACAAAAAGTGGTCTTAGCATCAATTATGGTGGCATGATTAGCATGGCTTTGTCTCCCAGTCCCACTGAGCCACAGAACACAGACAGCCAGCTCAATTACCCTCCACCCAGAGGTGGCAAAGCCTTTTGATTTGGTCCTGCTTCTTAAATATCTACTGTAATTCTAATAGGTCTCATTAATGTGCCATTGCCTTGGTATTGGCTGTCAGCTCTTAAATAGTGAGAGAGAGATCACAGGGATGTCCAGAATACCCCTCTTTAATGTCCCATGTGCAATTGCAATTAATTCAAATGCATCTGTACTGAACACACAGTTCATTCCAGCATCCAACATGTGATTATTCCTACTACAACAAAGGAAACCTTCAACAATTTAGGGCATTAGATTCAGTTGATCATCAACCCATACAGCCATTTGTAAAAAAAAGAATATAATAATAAATTGCGACGACTCATAAGATTAAGTTATGCAATGAATGGGCACATTAAAAGAGAAGTTAAGGGGGAAAAATAAAAATAAATGCTCCGTTTAATCTGACACCACATTTAGTCATAGTCCTGAACACACACTTTATGTATCAGATCAAGAGTGGTTGTTTATTGTAACTGACAGTACAGAGTAGTGAACTACAAAAGGAGATGAAAAAGGAGGAGGAGGAGAAAAAGGAGAAGGAGAAAAAGGACAAGGAGATGAAGAAGAAGAAGAAGAAGAAGAAGAAGAAGAAGGAGACAAAGGAGATGAAGAAGGTGACGAAGAAGAAGACCAAGAAGAAGAAGAAGAAGGAAAGAAAGAAAGAAAGAAAGAAAGAAGCAGACATGCTGTGTCAACTGAAAGGGGCTTGGAAAATATCTTAATAATGAACATCAGAGTAAAGTTGAACATGTATTTAGGCTGTTGGCATTCTAAAATATAATGTTGTGTGTTAAGCATAAAAAGTGAAAGATTAGTTTGAGATCATATTGAAAAGTATTACTTTATCAGTTTATTGGTTTTGCAGTTAAGTACAGTGCATTTCATTTGAGGATTTGGCAGTTATCTCCATTGTGGTTTTGTGCTTAAAAGATGCCCTTGTCTGAAAAAATCATCTGACTCGCTTTATAAAACGTACCCAGCTCTGGAAAAAAGACTTGAATGAATTATTGCAGTCCAGTTATTTTGTTAATTCAGAGGATAAATGGAGTTGGAACCCTGAATATCTAAGTTGTCAGAAATCTGGCACCTTGTTGAGACACATGTTCGCTTCTGGAATCACTGCAGCAAAATCAAACTTTGCAATCTGTTTCATATTAAGACTCTGGTTTTAAAAGCTTTCATGTAGTCTGCTAAATTGTAATGCAATTTTTCCAGAGCCTGTATTTTCAATGTGACTCCTATAGTTGAGGATGTAATGGTGTGTGGTTTGAATTATAATAGTGCTCCTTGGAACAGTTGTCATCATTTTGGTTTCTTCTGATTCATTCTCCCATCCTAGGCCTCACATAGGTATGATTATGGGTGAACCTTCAGAAAGTGAGACATGGAGTGAAATAGAAGGTTGTGAGCTGCAGATTTCACCTTTGTCCCAGTGACTCCATTTGGGCTCAGGTGCTGTTGTCTTTGGAGAACTGTGATGGTTTGATATACATGTACACACATATTGTGCTCTTGAATTTCAAGACTTTGTGATTAACTACAGTATGATTCACAAGAAACAACAAAGAAAAAAGATCATGTGAGTTTTATTGAGAACATCAGAGAAAGGGAGAGATGCAGATCAGGAAGTATACTGTACATATTAATGGTGTTGGGGCAGGTCTCTTGCTTGCAGTCCATGCTAAGTGTGTCACCACCAGTGACATCTTTATTAAATAGACTCTTATGCAAACAATTCAATTCAATTTATGCTGCAATGCATATCTCAGAACCACACAGAAGCATGTGTCTCAGATATACACAATATCCTCAACAACATATATATATTGCACCTAGACTGATTTTAATTGCAATTTTTGGACCCCTGAACCTAATAATGCCCATCACAGCATGTTGGAAAGTAACTGTGGCTATATACTAGGGCTGTCAACATTAACACATTAATGGATAACGTGTTAATATTGTTTTAACGCAATTAATCGCATTTCTATTTTTGGGGGTACACCTTGCTCCTTTTTGGGCTTTCTAGCTACCCGTGGTTGTGTAAACAGACTGTTAAATTATTGTATTTAGATTAGTTTTTTTGTGAGTGGTGAGTATTTTGTAGTCTACAGTTCCGATTTTCTTGTGATTGTTTTGAATATTTTTTTCTAGAATTTAACTCGGTGTAGTGTATGTTTTTTTTTTTT
>OMLI01059477.1:0-21057 GCA_900302605.1 Rondeletia loricata
AAAGACGAAGAGTGACAAACACAGAGGATGGTGAATGGAAGGAGGACATCCTCCTCCTCTTTCCTTCATCTCTCACTGTACACACATCATACTCCAGTCTCCGTCCTGCTTCTGGTGTCGTCATCCTCTGCCAATGTCTCACACAGATACAATTCAGTGGACTCCAATTTGACATTATGAAAATATTTCTCACCACATTTAGTACCACTAGGGTATGAATACCTCTGTGGTTAGGAGAAATCTTCCCTGCTCTTGGGTGCACTATGCAAAGAATAGCCTACCTATTCAATATGTGGCAAATGTCTGCACAAGGAACAAATGTCTGCACAAGGAACGCAGACAACTCCCCCACCCCCACACACACACACAAATCCCTGTTCCTACTGCTTCTTTTACATAAGAGCTCTCAGCATCTCTCTCCCCTGCTAGAGAATGCCACATATGAATGAGTCAAAAGCAACAAGCCAAGTGTCGTTTCATCCGCTTGTTGTTTTCACCTCTCACTTGAAAAAACATCCCACGTTTAGAAAAAAGCTGTTGGGTAGCACTGGTTTGGGCCAATCAATATTCAGTGCCCCACATTCAGCAGCACATAACATTGCAAAATAATCAGTAATAAATTAGATGACAGTGTTAAAACAAAAGTGGCCTACCAAAACACATTATGCTTTTACGCATTGCATAGACACTCAATCACTGACGCCATTGAAAACATCAAGATCATTTTGAAGACTTGAATCTACCTGGCATCAAGTGGTTTTTCCAGTTTTTCTTTCAGGATGGGAAGTTGCCAAGGGGCTCTTGCACAATGAGTGCATTAGCCACTTCAGCAAACACACACAGTCCTGCACACATGACTTACAGTATCAACAACATGCAGTCTCATTTCATTCCTTTTGACACTGCTGTGCTAGTTAGCTTAGTGTTTAGCACATTAGCAAGATGCTCAGCTATATATGCAGGACAGCACTGTTGTTGACAGTGTGGTAAAATCCTGGTCCTGTGGCAGTGAACCCATCACACATTCCAGGTATGCCTCAGAAGAATGCCAAAATGCTAATAACAATAATAATTGCACTTACATACATGGGGAAACATGACAGGCACGTCAAAATTCACACTTGCACAACACAATCTAAACAATCAAACCTTTCCAATGTTTAGAGTTTGTAAATGAGTTATTAAGGAGGTGCCACTCGCTTCCTTTGATATAACATATTGAGCTGTAAAACATTCACTGTGAGTTACTCAGTGAATGGTTCATAAACAGAAATGAACCACCATAAAAGAAAAAATTTTCCTACAGTCAAAATGGCCGCTTAACTGTTGTGGGATGTATTATATAGTAAATCAGTCGAAGGTGAAAACCTTTCAGAGATTATTACCCAGAGCAAACACAAGCCAGCAGCCAACTGGGAGGAAGATTTCACTCACCATCTCGTCCAGAGCATAGCGAAGTAAGCCATGCTCGTAAAGGATGAAGAACCTCCTCTGCCATTTCTGCATGGGAAAAAAAAGTCCCAGAGTTAGTCATATGGTCACATATAATTTCAGTTTCAATGTCAGTCATACAGTAAATTGCATGATATGGCAATTTATACAGGAAGAAGCAATATGAGAAAATGTGCCACTATTTTGGTTTGGCAACTGTTGTTTATTAACCAATAGCGTATTTTTAGCCATGACAGTTTGAACAAATGATCTTAAGATGCATGGAGAGACATTCAGTTTATAAAAACAGGAATTTATTATTAACAGGAATCACTCTAAACTTTCCAATGTAAAATCTTGGGCAGAGTCTTATATGCATACTACGCAACAGTAACCGTCTTCCCCAGAGATGAATGCTGCAGATGACTGACTCAGCAAACTCTACATCCCAGAGTAAAGACTGGGCCAACACACACACACACACACACAGCCAAGCCTTTGGGTAAAATTTGCCATGCAGTAGCAACCAATATGTTGGCACACTTTGAACATAATATGCCACATAACAAGGCCTTAAGGCCAGTTGGACTACATCCTATCCCTATGCTTCTGTTAAGAGATCAATCATCCATTCAGGCTGAACATTTTTCAAAATTGTATGCGAGCAATGGTTAAGAACAGAAAATAAGAGAAATCTGCAGCTGCTCTCCAAGCCACAGTTGAATTATGGCACAATGACAACATAGGCCTAATAGAAGCAGTAAAGCCCTTTCACAGCAGTACACAGGAACACACCTCTGACAATATTAATAGCCTAAATGATGAGGAAATATCTCTCTTACAGGATATACATGTAGAACCAACAGAATCCTGAACCGATACCTGATAGTATCATGTCAGTGTTTGGCCAAAACACAAGTAGCGTACAATACGTATGGACCCAAGCCTCCTGAGGATGATAAAGGTCTACAGTATTGAGAAATTGCAAGGTAAAAGCCTACACACAAGGAGGTCAATTTATCCCTTGGTTAGAGTTACATTGTTGCCAATTTTTGAGCATATATGGTAACAGTTTCCCATTGATCTCCTTTCTCATTGGCTAGATCACCCCTCCATTGTCCCCTCCTTCCTTAATGCACCGTTTTGTCTCAGTGTTAAGTTTCTTGGCTCCGTTTCCTACAGAGAAAGATCCATAAAATATTGAGAAGTGCTTTGTAACCTACAAGGCATCAGGTCTGAATAGCGTTGCCGATAAGCCTCATCTACAGATGCCATGTTAAAGAGTCATCATACTCTTATCCATAGATGCCATTAAAAGGGGATATGAAGCTTACAACGACCCGCTGAAAAAACCTATTATAGACTCCCAACCCTAGTATCAACTCTGCAGTGTTGTTCATGGACAATAGAATAAAGCCACAGACCAACAACCTGTTAGACCAAAGAGGTCCTAAAACACCCAGAACAACTCTTCACCTTCACGATTCACATCATTCATTTGTTCTTTGGTCAGTCCAAACCTGACCAACCTGCTTACCTCAGCACTATGCAACAAAGCACCAATTATCTATCTACCCCACAGTGAGAAGTTGAATGTCAGAATAGACAGAACATGTAAGTGATGATGTCAAAGCGGGAGCAGACTGTTGACAGTAGTTGAGTTCAAGGCTCCAGAGATGTTTTCCCCTGACCCATATGGAAGTCATCAGTGGGGCTGTGAGAACTGGGACTTTTCCTTCTCCTCCCCCACATCCTCCCTACTCCTCTTTGGGATGCTCCACCACAATATCATCTGGGTGCAACAGAGGGAGGCTCCCACCACACTAGGCCAGGGGAGCAAGTTTTGTGAAATAAAGTCAATATTATGCTCATTAGTGCCTGAGAAAGATGCTTCTTCTGATAGAGGACCAAGCCTCCCACAGGAAGCTACCCACTCCATGACACAGCTTCAGGAGCCACTGCAAACAGGCCTACTGTTCAACTGTAATCTGCCACTACATACAGTGGACAGAGTGTAGAACACAACAAGCATATTACAACACATTACATACCAGCAATGTAACCCATTTTGACTTTTTGGTAATTCATGACTTACCAGCTGACAATAATGTGACTATGTTCTACGGTAGTAATTTTATTACCTCCATGCCCCATTTCAGACTTGCTAACACACCATGTTGTAGTTTCATCCTCCGAATTTAAATACCTAAGTTTACCAGTCAGTCAGCAAATTACCATTCAACAACATGGGCCTTTTGTTAAGGTTAAGTCCATGTATGAACAAACCCAATGAGGCGGCAAAGGCTGCACAACATTTTGTATGATATTAAGAAAGCCATGTGGTAGGTTCTTGAATTACTATCAAGATAATTTTAACCTCCCAATGACTGTAGTAAATTATCATGCTTTCAATCTAGTTGATATTGTCAGCAGTTACCAATGTTATGTCAATGCATAATTCTACAACAACTGATTTTTTTGTTGGGTATAAATTAAAACTGCAGCTGTGTTGAGTATCTCTGGTAATGCAGTTTGTCTTCCTTTTCCCTAAATATGTTGAAAACATAATTTATGGTATTATAATTCATGAAATTTGAAAATCAAATAACATAATATTTAAATATATTTTTAAACAAGCTCCTCCCCTACATGTAAACTACCAACTGACAATGTTATCAAGTTATTCATACCAATTTCATTTTTCCACTTTTTCCATTTTTCACAACACAAGTAGTTACACTGCTATGATGAATCTTTAATTGTCTAGTTACATTGTCACAATGTTGTGGCAACATAATTTTGTAGGACCACTGCTTCATCTCAGGTCTTTATAGCCAACATCATAGATAGACAGACAGACAGACAAATATTTATTGTCCACTACATTACATGCAATGGACAATTGTCTTTGACACTCCAGCAACAAAAATCCAACAACACAGACTTTATATACATTTTAAGTCATTATAAATAGATAATATAATACAAATAGAAAATAGAAATGCAGGTTATGAAGAGCACTGATTAAAAGGGTAAACTGTTAACATATTGAAATGAGGGCAGCATAGCCTACTGTATGTCCACATGTAGTAGCACCTGTAAGAGTGTGTGTGTGTGTGTGTGTGTGTGTGTGTGTGTGTAGCAGGTAGTCCTAGTTCAGAATGGCCATGGCTGAGGGAACAAAGGACTGTTTGTAGCCTTTATTTCCTGGCCAGTGGGACTTTGAGCCTCCGGCCCGATGGCATCAGATGCCATCTTCTGAAATGATGAGTGGAGGGGATGGGAGGGGTCACTGTAGACCTGGACAGCCTTCTTTGTTAAAGCCTGGGTGTAAAGGTCATGCAGTTGGAGTTGTTTTTGTCCGGTGATCTTACTGGCCTGATTGACAATTTGGTATAGCTTTGATTTAGACATTAGTATGCCATTTTCAAAAGTGTCTTTAAATAAGCAGTATTCCTCTCAGCATTATTTGAAAGGGATCAGACCTGGGTCAAACAGCATTTACAAATAGTTTTTACATTATCTTTTTAACTACACTTCACTGCCAGACAGGTGAGGTTTGCCACATTCTGTAGGACAATGCAATGAGTGCCAGAGAGTATAAACAATCAAAGGAAAGTATATGAAAGTCAATTTAGAATATTCTTCTGTCTTTGTCAACTTACCTGACACTATCTGAACTGTCCGGATGCACTAAACCCCACCCATCTGGTACTCCAAGCAGGTTAATGCAAATACTAAGAATTGCAGCTACCATTTGACCCAGGTCAAGGAACACAAAAGGGCAACTCAGGATATAAGTTAAAGTCGCAGACTATGGACCAAATTAAGTTGTTGTTTTAAAAGAATACCATCTTGTTTTCACGTAGCTCTACCACGAGTTCCTTCATTAAAGGACAATTAATTGTATTCAAAAAGAGGTGAAGAGATTAAAGTGCTCATGTTTGACTGTAATTCATTTCAAGTCCAGCAAAGGTTGTGAACCCACTTACCCGAGACCTGTGTAAGGGATTGTCAAAATTTGTTCCCTCGGGTGCCAGTAGCAACCATCCTCCATATATAGGTTTTGCCTAGTGGGGAGAAAACACAATTACAGTATGTTGAAAGCCAACACTTAAAACAGGAACATTAACAAATGGATCAATAGTTCAATTATGCACTTCCTAATTCATTCTAAATAACAGCATCTGTGAAATGACTGCAGGCTAGCCTGCAGTATATAAACTGTGGCCTAATATCAGATGGTATAATACTGACACAAACCCATTTTAGTTCAACTTCAGGATAGTGGGTATATTGGTCAGATTCGCTAGCTGCTTTGAGTCAGCTGCAGCTAAGCTACACTCTCCAGCTGGCTGTATTCCAGAGCACCATGCCGCCGTGGAAAAAAGGAAAGGCTAACACATGTGATTTTCTCTCTGATCCCCTAAGTGGGTGGGTTGGTGGGTGAAGGGGGCAAGAAGCAGAAGAGAGGAAGAAAAACAGAGGACGAGAGGTAAGAGAGAGAAGTAATGCAGAGACCAAGAACTTGTCTGGCTTGAGATTTGCTATTCAAACCTTGTCTTGTACTGAGATGGGCAAATTCACTCTAATGAAGTGCCACCTGGCAGTCATTTTTAATAGTTCAGGTACACACAACTCTAGCCACACGAATAGCCTGCAAAGGTTTGTTGAGCCACAACTTCAGCTGAAGGGATTGTTTTGTTGTGCATAACTGCAGCAGGGTACAGGAGCACCAACTCTACTAAATATGTTTAGACACAAATCTTACCTACACCTAAACAGACTAACAAACAAATTACCTCACATAATTCCATTTCAGTCCCTTGGTCATGGAACAGTAGCCTACAGATAAAGTCCAAAACCTTTGACATTTACAACAGTCTGGCACCTCAGTGTCCCTCTATCAGTGGTTTTGATTACAGTCATAACTTCATCCCCTGTAAAGCCATTTCTAATCCAACATAAACCAACTTTCACTTTGATTACACGGAGGTACAGCACATTTCTCAGGTGAGTGACTTGATAAACAAAATGATGTAATGGAAATGTTGATTCCAAAGTCAAAGATCCACTGAAAACCTTGGACACCAAAGAGTTTGTGAGCATTTGTGTACAAGAAACATCCAACTTTAGAAGAATATTTTTCAAATGTTCAAAAAAACGTAGTCTAAGTCTGAAAGCTGTTGTACTTAAAGGATAATTCCGGTTATTTCCGACCTGGGCCATATTTTCCTAGTTTTTGCCAATCAATCATTATGGTGGCAAAAACTAGGAAAATAAGGCCCAGGTTGAAAATATCCTGAATTATCCTTTAAATATATCTTGGCACACAGCAGGGGTTCAATGTGTCAATTTCAGGGATAATGTCTGACAGATGGGATTAAGTTAAATGATTTGATAATGGGACTGTACAGTGGAAAGGGCCGTACGTTTTTGGGAGGATGAGGGAGTCAGGCTGACACTGGAGCCCTAGCTACCTCCATGCCTGTGTAAAATGAGTTTAAAACACAAAGAGAAAGAGTGAGACTGAGCAGGGTTAGGAAAAAATGGCCCATCTCTCCTCACATGGCCAGACAGGAGGCCCAATGGCAAGTTCTCCTGCGAGGGGATAGACGAGATGGATCTAGGTCAATTTTTACCCTTCAATGGTTAAACGCAGTCATTTGAGTGTGTTTGTCTGTTTTCATTTCGCAACCCCCCCCCCATTCCCTCCCATCATAATGACTATGTAATACTGCAGTGAGAGCGTGGGCCTTGCAGTGGTGAGTGGGTGGGGAGGAGGGCAAATACTAAAGGAATGACAAAAGTTCTGGCTGAAAATATGCTCGGAATGAGATTCACAGGCCCCAAGTATCTCGTGTGTAGTGGGCCTTTTCAATAATGAGCAACATGACAGGCCTGTCTCAAGTCTTCAGTCTCTGGCAAGTGATAACCTTTCACTCAGCATAGTCATCAGAGGATAAGCTTGACAGCCTTTGGGTCAGAAATTCCACTGGGAAAGACGATAAACCTCAAGTCTATTTCCATTCCTGCAGAGAAGCTGTCGGTCATGATGGAAGATGTTACAGGAAAATGTGTACAATGTTTGCTGAATCCTCACCCAACTCCCTTGAAGATATTACCAGCTCAAGAAGCATTCCTCTCACAGTCACCATAAGATAATCTCTTCTTTCTGTGTGTGTCATTCATATTAACTGTCAAACCCCACAGAGTGGTGAATCCAGGTGACTCCTACCCTGAGCTGAACAAAAGGCATAGTCACAGTAGAGGCCAAACGAGTTCACCTGATGCTACTATTCACAACCTGCCAATATCCACAACACAGCCCAGTGTGTGTTATTGACAGGCCTCTATTTAAGTACTTAGTATACCATAATGGTTCACTAGTATAATACGACTTCTTCAAAAGCTTCCCATCCTCAGTGCCTTCAGAACTTAACTTGACTGTTATCTGGGAATATGAGAGATGATAACATTCAGAAGTAGGTAAGAGAGTGGCAAAGAAAAATTGAATGAGGTAAAATGCCAAGATACAATTTCACCAAGATATAGCCTAACCCAACAGTTGTACGGAGGCCTATATCTGCATGAATTAAGGTCAATACGCGCCCTTGGGCTGGAAACCAATTATGTCCAATTAACCTAACCTTTGTACTTGGCCTGTTTGACACATGACAAACTGTTTGAAGCGTACACGTCAAACTCAAAACTGAAACTGGGCTTTCCACTGGGGAAAAATATGGGTTGGTGTGGATAACATCACACATATAAATTACCATAAATGACATATTAACCACAATAACACAAAATGTTTGTATTTACCTGATTTAAACCTTCGTCGTTAAGCAAATGCGATTCTCTCGGTTTAAAGCAGTTCTGACATTTACTTTTGTTGAAAATATTGGCTTGAAATTTCCGACAAGGATTGTCTTTAGAGGACATGATTGATTTATAAAGGTGTCACTTGATGAATGACTGCTCAAAGAAGTCCTTCCAAAAAAAGTGCCCAATTCCTCCCTTCAAATTGGTGTCAAAATATGAAAAATAACTTTCTAAAGCAAACCCATCCGAAGAATGAAGCAAATAGTCCCATAAATGCAGCACGTTGTCCACCTGCCAATCCAGGCTGTTACCTGGAACCTCACCACTCCGAACGTTAAGTAATATCGATGATGGTCATCTTGCGCGAGGGGTTGCCTCCCACACTAACGTTGGGCTTCTAACTTTATTTCTTTTTTTCTCCCACTTCCAACAATATGTTTACCGATAAGTTGTCAAATAAGTCGACGAAAGCGCAGACAGATGCACAGTCCTATTTTCTTTTCCTTTTTTCTCGTTTACGTTCTCCACCGAGATGTGGACGTTATGTTCACAGGTGACATTCCGGCCTCGAGCTCACTGCAACGGTCCCGTCATCCGTCAGGCTGAACGGCACTAACGTTACTTTCGCCCCTTTCTCTCTCAAACAAGTGACATACGATTCATTCCCGTTAAATCCGTTTCACGCCTCTAATATTATTCTTCAGGACCAATCCCCGTTATCCAACTTTCGAAACGCCATCGAGTCGGTAGTCATGCTGTTGGGTCCATGGCGTAAGGTCCCGTACGTCGTAGCACCCATGTAAAAAAAAAAACTCGCACTGAAACGCATTCTACGGTTGATGTTTTCGTGAAAATCCGTGGGCCGGACATCCAGTCGGCGGAGGGACGAGGTGGTGCTGGGAGAGAGGGAAGTGGTGAGTAGCAACAACGTCGACCAATCAGAAACATCCACACCCGCCCACAAACCGAGGCCATGTTGTTGTATGTCCAATAGAAATCCTCACAAATCTCCACTACTTTGGCTCGAGGTAGGTGGGCTTTAAAGAGCTCGTGAAAACAAAAAAACAACTTCCGGGTAGATAACAGTGTGGATCCAGCCTAGTACATGTATGAGCTTTCATATTCCTCATTCCAAACAAGGGGAAAAAAACCTGTAGGCTACATGTATTCACAATTTCCCTTGTTTTTTATACAGGTTATTTCTGTAACCTTTGTTTTAGGTTTGCTAATTTTATTCTAAATCCGCAATAGCTAACAATTAAAACAACAAAGACAGATAAACAGCTGTCAAAACACTTGTGATCCTTGGAAAACAAAATCATTTTTCAGCAGGAAACAATTGGTTTCCAAATCTGCAGTCAAACTTGTGAAGTATATCCTCAAACTCGGAAAATGAGATAGCTTGGTTGGAGCTTTATTTAATTGCTGGAGATGACTTGGTGAAAATCACAGGCTGCAACATATTCAGTTCTTTGACCTCTCATGAAATACTGTGAATGCAAAAGGATACAGCCTTTTCAGGAAATGCACAAACTGCACAGATACTGTCTCCCATTCCTTCATTGCGTTGCTATCACTATAAACTATATAAACTAGGCTATATCAATTTCATTGCCATGCCTGTATTATTGAATTACATGACACACTATACAATCATACACTTGGAAATTGCACTATAATAGAAATAAGGTTGATAACAGCAGATTAATAAAATAACAGAAGCACAGCATGAATATAGCATCAAGCACATTTTATAATGACATAATTGCCATTGCTTACATTATCGTATCTATCTTGTTAGTGGGACTCATGTATTCTGTTGCAAAGAAGAGGATCCTAAGCGAACATTGAGGCTACTCCATGACCTTTTGAAGATACCAGTGAACACAAATATGCCTCAAATATACATGTTGGATTTACAGAGAAGGCCCTCCATCAAATACTAAAGCTTAAAGGAAGTCTGGCAGGTGCTTGCATTAAAAATGGAAAGCAAAACGTTACCTCAAGCTTTACTGGTCAAGCTTTTTGATTCCAGGCTCCAGTGCACCATCTGTTGGTCTGAAATGTCCAGTGTCTGGGTCCAAGACGTTCTCAAACAAGGAGCGGTGTGCTCAGAGAATGGAAACAAGTCCTACTTACTGTTGTACAAACCCCTGTCAGAGCCAACTCAGGTGGGGATCTATGAGTGATGATAAGCTGAGGGAAGTCAGTTAATTTTGTGATAAAATCTGAGGTGATGTGATTTTATGCAAAATGTTATGCAAAATGTTGTGATGCTTTGCATTGTACTTGAACAAGTAGAACATGTCTGAAGCTGTACCAAATCTACACTCATAGACTCACATTTAGATGATCTTACGGTTACATTTATTTCGATTTGTAATCCATATTTAAGGTTTCATAACAATAACGATTGCTTTTCTCATTGCACTGCAGAAATACAGTTATGGAAATTTGGCATGAAGTTATGGAAAAGTCATGGAAAAGTTTTGGAATTGGCAAATGAGTGTGGGAACCCTGAATGTGCAAGTTGGTTTTCCTTCACTTGCTGTCTTACAGCAGTTCATCTTGAGCATACTGATTTTTGCCTAGGGGCTCTAAAAGTTTGTCACAAGAGGAGGGCAGGAAAGGTGGATTGTCATTAAAATGTCAGCCAAAATGACAGCACTTTTAAAACCAGAGGTCACAAAGTGCTTCAGAATTGTGTTTGCCACAGATTAGTCATGGTGGCAAATAAAAATTGCAAAATTGAAGTGTTAAATCATTTAAAGTATTCCTTTTTAAGTATTCCTTTAAAAGTCCAATAAATAACATTTGAGTGATATTTTAGTGATACACGAATACACAATTCTCAAAAATTTGCTTTATTCACAATGTTGTGCTTAAACATATTGTATATATAACCAGGAAATGGCCTCAAGGTGTTGATTGTCAGTTGATTAACAGAAAGAAAATATCAGGTAGTATTAACAGTGACAGTACAGGGAAAATGCATCCAGCAGTGCAGTCAAGGACTCATTAAATAACCTGTATCTGAATTCTCTTTGTTGTTACAGAAATAACTGGTTATGTATTTCTCTCTACTTACTGCACACAATTCCATGTTCAACTCCGTAACCCCTTGAAATTCCTCTACCTCTAGTTCATGTCTCCAGTCACTCCACTGTGCATCGCTAAGAGATCGATTATCAAATGTATTAACTGAAAAGGATGATGTAAAATAAAGTTTTAGAAATGCACTGTGTTAAAATAAAGGGCCAAGAAAACAGCGTCTTATGATTACTGTTAATTAGGGCAGCCCAACTTTAACCAGCTTTCACAACTATATTAGCAATGGATGTCACTATTAAACCACCGAAACACCTTTGATACACAAAATATTCTCATTGCCGCTTATCCTTTCTAAAGTTATATTCAGTAATGTCAGTCAGACCTAATTTATCTCATTTTCACAAGGCAAGAAGGTAAAAAATAAATGTACGAAAATGTTAAATGATTCTGTGGGGCTTTATCTGCATTATGAAAAGCCCTTATGTTGCTTTGCTCTAGCTTGAGATCCTTTTAATGACACCACTCTGTTTTACCATTTCATCATGCTTGAAACTACAGGTTTATGAAGTGTTCCAACTCATCTGTAAGACACAGAAATTATAGGCACCACTTACTGCATAACTGTATAATAACCAAACAAAATGTGGAGCAGGGTTTTCTAACAGTAGGAAAGGCTTATAATACAGGGCTATCCATTACAGGAAGCAGAACTATAGCTAAGCTGATGCACACTGACTTCTCATGTCTATGTCCATTTAACCGTCATTGTCAAATGCAAAGAAATAAACATAAAACAAATGTTTATTAGAACTTGACATGTATATTAACTGAGGGTAATGAGCATGCATAGGCATCTAGAAGAGCCTAGCTTTCTTCTTCATGTCATTGCGCTTCCAAAGTGGAAGTCTGTCAAATTCCTGCATCTCCATGCCAAAGATATCAAAGAACAAATCCGGGGCCAGGTGACGCTGCAGGTGAGAGTGAAAGAGAAAGTTAGTGTGGAAAAAGCTGCATACAGACTGACAGTAAGGCAAACATTTCAGCAGTGGCAGCTGATGCCACTTTGTGTAGGAAGGGCAGATCAACCCCACCCCAAGTCACTTTTTAATTAAACATTTTTATTATAGGAGTAATGCATTTTACACACACATGATAATAAAAAAATAAAAAAAATAGAATTAAAGATATTTAAAATAAGTTTTGAAAAACTTTCCCCCCAATACAAATCTAGGTGGTGTGTTGCCCTCGTCCCCTATTGGCCAGCCACTACTTCATTTCAGCTGTTGTCTTTTACTGTACCTCAAGCCTTGTTCTGTCAACATCCCTGGGAAGCTTAACCCGTCCTCTGTTGGTAACAGTGAGCACTTCGTATGGGTACACCTTGACAAAGGAGTGGAGAGATGAGTTGAGAATGCTATGCAGGACAATTACTACACATGCATATTTTCAAAAGGGAAACAAAACATAACATGATCGTTTGCACACTGTATGCAGCGAGTTAATGAGATGAGAGTTGGGGTTGGAAAGTCATGCACCATGCAAGTATGCAGGTGTTGTAAAACCACGGCACAATTAACACTGAGCTTCTGAATAAGATGTTGATAAGTCTGTCAGAATAAATACTTTTCTTTTTTTATAACTACCCACAATTGGAGTCTAGTACTTCAGGTTCTAGAGTAAAACTAAATTATCAACCACCTACTACTATTGGCCTGTGTGAATTTTTTTTATTTTCACAGACAAGATCCATATGAAAGAGAATGTGATTCTATCAAGCTGACAAGAGCTCTGTAATTGAGGTGAAGCGCAGAACACAAATGTACACCATGTAATTATGACCAGGTGAAGGCACTCAAGTCTTCAAGATGTGATTGTAAAAAGACATCTATGTCAAGGTCTGCAAAGGTAGTTATTATTTTCTAATTTTAATATGGAAGTGAATGGATTTTATTATGGAAGTGAATGGGAAAACTAGACAGGAGAAACGCCATTTCAATTGCACCCTATGTTTTATCACATTGTAGTAATGGAAGGGTGATTAATAAATTAAATAATTAATAAATAGGTATAACAATATACCTTCACATACATTTATTTAAAAAATATTTTCATTTGATAGAACAGAGTACTATGTTTAATTTTTAGACTGTATTTTTATATTATTTTGGAACACAACAAAATAAGTAGAAGTGAGGGTTGCTCCTGTGTTTGCACATTACTGTACAGTATGTGCAATTTGGACTCGATAGCATCTTAGAATCTAGGACACTGAGCTACTGTATATGCCTCTGCGTATAGGTATTTAGATGTGCAGAACATTATATGCCTTCGTGTTGTAGACTCTCCACTAGTGCACAACCTTTCAGAGAATTGAAAAGTGTTGAAATTGATTCAAAAATGGTGGTAAAAACAACAATATACAAATAATACTTGCTTTTGATTCCAACAAATTAGGCATAGACACTCCTCTGTCCATTCGTGCTAATGGATGTTGATCATCATGGATGAGCTACAGAATGGAGCAAACACATGTAATGGGAAATTGTCTTGGCAGGATTACTCACTACAAAGCTAAAAGTCAAATGCCCAAATCAAGCAAAGCATATTTAAGGGTGTGTGAACAAAACCAAAAAACATCCATGTTTAGAGTCTGATATTTGGTGAAACATGCATTGTGGCTATAAATGAAGAATGTTTTTTCTTTTTACAAAAACATCCATGTTTGTTACTGTCTAATTACTGTTTAGGAGCAGTGATTAACTATACCTCCAACTAACTATAAAGGACTCAACTATAACAGATAGTTGTTCTTTGTTACAGTAAAGTTATGTAAGTGTAAATCAAAAAGAACCATGATGTCTGATTTCTCGTAGTTCACTGAAGGATTGAATTGAAACTAAGTTGGCTGTATACTTCATCTTGAAACATGCTGGTGCAGACAATGAGTGGTGAAGTCAGTCCCTTGAAAATGCAGTAAACCAAACAGGGAATGGCAGCATGACCCGGCATTCAGGATCGTGACCTAAAGTTCCTCTCACATACCTTCAAATCTGAAAGACAAGGGAAGAGGTCAAACACAAATTCATATTTACAATATGATACACTGAGGTAGATTTGTAATGAATAACTACATCTAATAAAACAGTGGAGGCGTCTGCATACTTACCTCTGACTCCATCACTTAAGTCCCCATAGCTGCTGTACTGGGAGAATTCAGTTGACTGTGGCTTTATGATAGGAAAACATATTGAAAGATAGCTGTATTTAGTTTTCCTGGAACCAGTAACTGAACCTGTAGTCACAGCCACTTAAAATCTTGGTAATTCAGGGCCTGAGTTACTTCTCAGGGGAAAAGTCAGTTCTGTTCAGTATAAATCCACTCAAGAGGGTTGGACTAACCTCACATAGGTTCTTTAGTGTCACCCTAAAGCTACACAATAAAAAGTGTGGATGTGTTTCAAAATACAAACAGGAGGTGAATGCTTGATCAAAAATAATCCTGGTGGATTATTGGTAGCTAGTTGGCAACCTTGTGTTTGATGTAGTTAAATTTAGCAAATATTCAAAAGTAAAGTCCTCCAAAACAGATATTTTTCAGGAGCATGAAGAAGACCAACCTGAGTGGAGTCAGACTGAACAATGTCCTCCGTTTTGGTGTCATTCAATTAAACTATTCAACTGTGGATAGCGAAGCAAGGCAGAATTTAAATTCAGGATGAGTGCATAATATAAAAAATTTTATTGCAGTGATTCTACAGCTGTTACATATTAAGCATTATCCTAGACAATCGTCAGAAATTCAAAAGTTTCCACATGTTGATGATGTTTGGTTCTGAAATTGTTACACTCATCCATGTGCCCTCTTTCATTGTTAACTTACTTACATAAATCTGCCAATTGTTGCAATTAAATAATTTGAAATGATGCTGTACCTGCATGGGGTTTGCCAATCCATAGTTTTAATAATGACCAATTTAGTGCTCTGATCACCAGCAGGATTATGCAGCCACTAAGAGGAAAGCAATGCCAGACCCTGAATCACCAAGACATTTGAAAAAGCAGACATGGCATGTATTGGACTAAATTCAGTGTACTGAATCCAGGCAATTTAAATTGCAATAAATTACTAAAAAATAAATGAATAGAGAGATCATTAAGTAAAAATGACAGTTTTCTTACCGTATTGAGGCCACTGTGACCATACCCAGGCAAAGAGGATGTTTTGGATGTGGAGGAATTTGGATCTAAGAGAGTTAAATAGCAGGTAGATTAGGACTAATCATTGTTTAGCAACACAGTAGCTGAGGAGAAGCTTGAAGAGAAGCAAGTTGACTACTGCAAAAGTGGGATGACTGGACCTGCAACAAACATTAAGCTGATGTAAGAAACTACTATGTATCTTGTATTTTATTATTGATTGTAAAAAAAAACATATCAATAAAACATTTATGTAAAAAAAAGTGTTAAGAGGGCCTATACAATCATTTTGTTTTCTCAAGGTAATGTAATAATTATTTTGATTGGTGTAAAAAGGATTTCAATTGTTAAAATGTATTTTTAGTTTAACTCTGAGGGCTCAGTAATGAGCGGCTTTGATAGGAAATCAAATTTGAAAGAGTGAATTACTTATTGTAACGAGGAACTTGAGCTGCCCAATGTCCCGCCATAATCACCATGATATATTAAACATAACCAGTTATGCTAATGTAGTCATTAATTAAGCTAATTAATGCATTAACTAGCTAATATTTCTATGTCAGCATACTTGTCTTAACATAACACATGGGTGTTAATATGAACTCTGTATCTGTTTTTGTGTTCACAAGAATGTGTTTACACACAGACAGACAGACACACAGATGCCACCATGATGACATCCTGTCCCACATACCATGTACCATGGTGGCGGGACATAAAAACATGAAGAATGCATTCACTCAAGTCAAACCAATGTTTACAGTATGACATTACATAAATAGATAAGCAGCTGGATGGAGGTCAGACAATGAGAGTAAATCAATGTTGTAAGAACACACAAAGACACACAGACACATCCATTATAACAGTACAGCTGGGACAGCAATCAATAGCTCTAAAAATATGTTTTAACTGCTTTTCGTTAGTATTCATGTATGTATGTATTAAAAAGGTTACATGAAAGATAAAAAGGGCATACCATGCTGTTTGTATATTGGAGGCTTTCTATACATGTTGAAGCCTTGGTCTGCAGATAAAAAATAAATCCAGGGTCAGTGATGACCATACAGTTGGTAGCGATTGTGGAACTCTCTCCTGCATTAGCACTGCAGATAATTCGTATACAGTAGGAACACATTTTTATATTGCACATCACAACTCTAGTGTCTGTTGACCAACTAAATACAGTAGTTACCAGACCATTCCTTATAATGTCTTTGGATGGTAAAGAGAGCAAAACTTTATTTTTCAAACAATTACTCCTGGTAGTGGAGCAAAAAGTGCAGTTGTGATTCAGCAAGCATGCAGTTATAAGTGGGACTTCAAAGATGGCTACATCTGTATTGCAATGTTATCACAGAATACAGACCAGTCCATGGAAAATGGTGATGTCAGCCAGATGAGCATGGAACAACATATTTTCATATGCAAAAAAAGCAATAAAACACAAAGATAATGAATTCTGAATGGCAGTGACCACAGCATTTGACCAGATTTAAAGGGGGGCAGTTCAAAAGCCAGAGGGGGAGAGGGGAGACAAAAGTAAGGGTTTGATGAGGAAGAGGGATAAAAAAGGAGAGGGGAGAGGCAAGAGAATAGAAATCAAAAATATAGATAGGAAAACAGAAAAGGCAGAAGATGTGGTAACTAAAAAAGATGAAGAGAAGGGAAGAGAGAAATAATATTTGCAGAAACCGAAGAGTCAAAGTGCATATTCATATTTGGGCATTTCCACAAAACATAAAGGGGCACAACCGAAGAATCCATTTATGGTATTCCTATTCAGTCCAGCCAGCCAATATGTATGAGCACTGACTCCGCCAAAGCCAAAACCCAGAGAACTAGGGCAAACCTGTGGTCATCAACATGTATAATCTGCATCTGCTCAATAGGTAATAAATGGGAGGCTGATTTTGCTGACTCACAGAATGTTTGCACATTTAAAGCCAAATTAATGTGATTCTATAGCAGCACCATCAGCTCTGATCCAGAAAATTTCTCTGCTGCTTTCACGGTCACCTTTAACACCTTTCCCACTTCCCTCTCTATAGAGCAGCAACTGATTTTCCATCTGACAACAAAAATTCTAGTTCTTGTTTTCTGGTTTCAGAGTGATGTTGTTCATAAGTATCGATTGGACTGTCTTAGGGAAATCATACATGAATTCCTAAATCGTGTGGTATTCCTCTTCAATGGCAGAAGCAGTGTGTGTTCTGTGCTCTTCAAGTATAGTATGATGATCAATGATCAATGGATGGATGACAGTGAACAGAACATAACAGAAATGAGTTAATAGAGTTTGAGATTACATGCAGTTGCGGGGTCTCATACACAGAAATATGCTTGGATTTCATCTGCAATTTTATCTTAAGTGTGTGTGTTTGATTTATAAAAAAAGGTAATGACTGAATAAAGTTGCACACCACCTTCTATATATAAATCAAGTGCCTGAGGATTGTGAGTACGTGAGTGATCTTCAGTTCCCCACCCAAAACACATCCTAAACTGACATTGATCTAAGCTTGTTATATTTTATCCACACAGATAAAAGAGGCTTTAAAAAAATCACAGTACCTATACTTAGCTGCCTCTTCCGTGCCTGCTATAAATAGGCACTGCTGCACAGAAATGTGTGAAGTTGGGATCAGACATAGAGCACAGGGATCTTTTTTTCACAAAAATCAAGCTGAAGGTTTATAAATAACTACTTTGATGTGGATTTCCACACCGAATTCTAAGAGCTCATACAACATTTTTCAGTGAAAGCATTTAGTGACCCTTGGGTGAGGGGAAAGAACACAAAAAAAGAAGAAGAAAAAGTAAGTAAAATACACAAAACGGAAAGGAAAAATAAGGAAGGCAGTGGAACAGTGGGAGTCTCACAATGGTACATATTGAATATATCCTGTATGGGGCTCAGACTGCTGCTCTGTCTCCTCCCTGGGATGTGAAAACGTTCAGAGATGGGGTGACCTGCTGAGAGTCAGGGGAACTTCGACCACTAGGTGGCTCAGTGCCTCCAAGCAAAAACAAGTCCCTCTCCCCCAAGAATCACATCTCCCTCTCCCATATTCATCCTCCACTGCTTTGCTGTAACATTCTCAGGCTCTGACCCTTCCACTCTCTACTATTGGTTGTTTGTAATGGCGGTGATCTAGAAATGTAAGCTTATTCTACTGTTGAACTCATTGTAATTCTAGGTAAGAATGTAAACTAGATGCCTAAATTGTAAAATATAACAACAAACAGGAAGGGAAGAAATAACAGGTGGGATGGTTGAAGGGCAGAGGGAGACAGGCATTTGCATAAGGACAGGATTGGGGACAAAAAGACCAGGGGCTGAAGTTTGTCGTCATCAAATTTGGAGTCAGAAGCCCAAATGTTCATGTCATAGAGTGAACTTAGACAGGACTCATCTGTCATTGGTGACAGATGAGTGCTGAGAGCCACTACCTCCATTTCTCTTGTTTTGCCCCACAGGTCCCAAGGAAGAGGGAGATGGGTCTAATTCTTCCATAATATCCCACCAAGAGTGTATTCTTGGTGCCGTCCAGTGTTCAGATATCACTTTTGAGGCCATGGGTGTTAGGGAAAGGATGAGGGAGAGCAATGGGAGCACAAAGAGCGATCACCCGCTGACACTGGACATCTGCCAGTATGTGTGTTATCAGAGAAGAGGTGGAATACAGTATGTTCATACTGAAGATCAAATTCATAATAGTAATTTTTATTCTGGCTTCCAAGGCTGACAGTGGTGACATGCTTTTAATTAAATAGTTACTATTCACACCATTCATATTTTGATGAATATGTTTTTATTCGTGCAATTAAAGATGAGTGTTAGATAGGAAGTGTAAAAGCTAGTGAGATGGATACTAGTAGGGGTCAGGAGAAGAGATGCAGAAAAGGGTGGGAAAGGAGCTGGGGGGCCTTACCTTTGGTGTGAGGGAGAAAGTGGTGACATAAAGGGGAAGTGGGGCAGGTGTCATTGTTGCCAGGGAATAAGGAGGGACAGGGCATCAAGCCTGCCAGTCATTCCAAGGACGAAGTGGCAAAATAGGAGGAGGAGGTGGAGAAGGAGTTAGAAGAGGAGATGAGGAAAGGTGGGGAAACTGAGGAAATGTGAGCAGAGGGGGCATCAGTGTCCTTGCCCTTGAACATTGTTGAAGATATACTGTACCACGGTGGAACATTTGACTGACCTGGCCGATGGAAGTGTTGTGGTGATCGTGACACGGTGGGAGTATAGCTGTGGCGATTATACATCGCACGGAATCCAAAAGATCCATGGCTTGTGGATCTTTGCATTGTGCACTTTCCCATATCGTAACTCCCCTTAAAAGAAGAGAGACACTAAAACTAGTTAGAAACTAATTTGTGACAGTTCTATTAGTAGGCTATTAAATAACTTTGATATTAATGGGGGCCTGATAGTTGCACATAGTACCTGATAGTGTAATTGCAAAGTATTTCTTTAATTATCCTGTAAAAGTGTATGTTTCACCTTAACTGAGTGAAATGAATTAAAAAATATTAGGAAACTAACATATTACCTCTGTAGTTGGAGTAAGAGATAAAGTCCCTGGTGACTAAAACAAAAAGACAGAAACAAAATTATTGTTTTAAACCATACATACAACTTTTCAGGAGCCAAGAAAAACAACATTGATCTTAGCTTGACCACCATTAATTTTTTCGTTTATCCAATGGTTTTGAAAAGGTTTCATAAGCCCAAGGCTTGTCGAATTTTCTCAACCCATAGAGGAACAATGTAATACTTCAACATGAAAATCACAAAAATTTGAGTTATGAGGTTTCCACATGACAGCTGCAATATTAAAAGTTGGGAAAGAAAGGGTTTGAATGAGAAGTAGAAGTGTGAGCACATAACCTTTAAGATTATAGGCCCTTAAATAATAATATCTATTGCAGATATGGATATTTGTATATGGTAACAAGCGTCTCAGTAATCATGTGCAATCTTAAAGTGTTCAAATACTTGTAATCAAGTAGTTTTGACTAGTTATCCTGTTACTGTTTCAGCATCTCATTAATTAATGCTCAAGGACACATTAACTAAGTAGTAACTAACCAAGAATGTACATATTAACTCCTTTCACTCCCTGTCACTTTTTGTTATTGTGTTGTGATGCTCCTGAATTTCCCCTCGGGGATCAATAAAGTACTCTCTGCTCTACTCTACTTATTAAATATGCTTATACTTATTCTACCATAGCATTGTAAGTTGCTCTGGATAAGAGCATCAGCTAAATTCTTAAAAATGTAAATGTAAATGTAAGTAGAGAGTAGATGACATCCCTAGCACAGGACATCCTGTACCATCTGCCATTTGAGTCTGAGTTTTCTGAATGCTATGTCTTTTGATCAAAGAACTCTTATTTTTGAGTATTTGAGGTATTTTGAAATAGAAATGCTATGCTCCAAAAACAGACTGAAACCCACACATTCATTCAGACCTCTTTCTATTGTGGGCCAAACTGAAATGAAACAAAACAAGAAAATGAAATAAGGGACTAGTAAGTCAAGCCAAGA
>OMLI01059480.1:0-11485 GCA_900302605.1 Rondeletia loricata
TGGAGGCAACAATGCTTTAAATTGCAGCCGCACTTTTGTTAAGCAAAGTTAGAAGAGAATGCAATTCAAACAAATTTGAAGTTTGGATGAGAAAACTTACGCCCCCCACACACACACACACACACACACACACACACACACACACACACACAAACACACACAGCACTTGTCTATTCATTGCTGAATTCATTGCCCCTTGTATCGACTGTCCCTGCAGCTCAGCTGGTGTCCTGAAGTAACTAAAGGGCACTAATGTCCTGCACTTAGCTTACCCCTCCACAGGCACGTCTACGTATATCTACCACGTCCTTTTATGAATCTAACTGCAGTATATCTACAATGGCTTTACTGGATGAGCTGAATTTCAAGGGTAAGGCTTGGGTTGGCTTGTTTGGCCTGCTTTGGCTGAGGACCCTGGTGCATTTGTCCAGATCCTGTTTGGCTAGCAGAACTGTGAGCTGAAAGGGGTTCATTGCTTATTTGATTCTCTCTCTCTCTCTCTCTCTCTCTCTTTCTCTCTCTAACGCACACTAAAAAGCAGGCAGAGAGCACTACGCAGAGTTCCCATTCCATTTATTAGATATGATTTATAAATAGACACACTCAGACACATATGTTGAAAGTATAAAAAAATACAATAACAGGGTTTTCTAGACGTTTTAGCGAGGTCTCTTCTTCATTGCCTTTGTCACATCTTGTTTTAACTTGAATGGCTGACAAAAATGGAAAATATCATTTTTTTCTTTAGTTTTTCGTACATTGTATACTAGTTTTCGATTACTTTCACAAATCATCATCAAGCAAGTCATTATCATCAATGTCATGATAAAATTAGATCAGAGCATAGAAAATAGAATCACATGCAGCCAACAACTTTTCATTTAATCTGTACAGTACATCCAGTCAGCCAAACAAGTATATCTCAATGAAACATATATGCTTCAGGTTCCATAGTACTTCGTCCTCCAAACTCTATGGAAACCTGATATTACAACGTAAAAATGTTGGAACAGAGAAGAATGATTTATGACTGAAGGAAAAACAGCATACTCAACCTTTACTGAAGACTGGTTGACAAATGCATCTTCCACATCTTCCAGATATGTTAATTGGTCATTTGTCAAGGGGGTCAGTCAAAATATTTTTAAATTGTTGGGATATTAGCATTTTCAAACATACAGTATAATCCAGTTAGACTAAATAAATAACAAAGAATGAGGCAACATGGCTAAGTTGCATTGATAAATAGTTTTAACTTTTGCAACCCATTAGCATTCATAAACCAAAAAGGACAATATAAATCACACATGTAATAAACCTAGTGCAGCACAAATACACAACTAATGTCTTCTTCAAGCATTTATGTACCATACAGCTACTGTGCCACTTCTGGCTCACCTTGTTCTAAGGACAATAACTTCAGCTGCTAATTCATATGATTATTTGTAAATATATCTAAAAATACAACTCACCAACTTCAGCTTTATAGGAAATTGCATGGTTTCTTGGTTTCGTACCAGCTTTTGTTGTTGTGATAGGTGAAAATCTGACTCTCACTATTCACAGTGTTTCAAACTGAACAGTACAGGCCAACACCTACTGTGTAGCTAATAACTGGCACCATCTCAATATTCATTGTGGAGTTTGTCTTCAAGCCCAGTATTGCTCCAGTAATTCTGCCAAGCAACATTAAAGCACTACTGAATTAATTCTGTCCCCAACGCACGCCATTAGAATCAGCTAAGAGGAAAAAGTTAACAACGTACAGTATAGTACTCCTATCTAAGCAGCAGTAAGACTTTGTGCCTTCGCCTATTTTTTTGACAATTCAATTAGCACAGATGTCCTTTTTTCACTTTTCAGTTTTTTACAGTAAAGTATGAGCATCTACGTCGCCACCAATTGTTTAAACATCTTATCTCGATTTCAACCAAATCTTGCTTTAAAGATTTGTTTATAATATAATATAATATTAACAGAAACAGCTCATTTTACAGGAATGTGGTACTTAACCAATTAAGCATTTTTTGCATAGAAAGTATTTATGTTGCTAAGAAAATAATAACTGTTTAATATTTTCTGCATGATATGCCATTAAAATCACTTATGAAAAATAGTCACTTTGTACTCACACACAGGAATGGACTCAACATCTCATTTTAAGAATCTAAGTTTCAAAGGATGTATTTGCTAGTAATTTGTAAACAAATCAAAATACCAAAATTTGAGCTTAGACAATCCCCGCCAAAAGGAATGCGAGTGTTGTAACAGGAAATGACCAGGCTACAGATAAATGACCCATGTGGTGGAAAAAGTACATCAATGTTCAAAAGATTAAAATAAATAAACAATATACCGTACTCATTCTGCATCTGACAGGCAATATTCTAATATTGAATAATACTGACCACGCAGACATGAATATATATATCTTTTTGATAACAAAATACTTATCTACAACTGTTTATAATCGGATTGATATATAAATATGTATAACAATATATATGTATTTCTATACATATATATTTACAACAAAAGGTGCACTTAAATAATGTCATCAAGGAGATGGGGGGTGCCTACCCAGTCCAGTGTTCTAGGCTCGGAGGCAGCCATGATCATGCACATGAACTGCTTACCTGTCCTCTTGTCAATAGGATAAATAGTTGTGGGTGTGAACCTTCTGTTACTTTCTACAAACTCACAGAGCTGCTGATACACCTGTGGGTATTCATGGCGTAGGAAAACCCCTCGAATCCTTAACTCCCGTTGTATATTGATAAAACAGATTTCCCTGGCCTTCCTGCCTTCCTCCCCCTCTTTGTCGATATCCGCTGTGCCTGGGGGAGGCGTGAGGATCAACGTTTCCATGTCGCTCTCTTTCTTGTGAACCTTTCTCTCAGGGCTAAAGGAAGCCAGTGCTACCTTGGCGTATTTCCTGACAGTTGGAGCTTGGTTCCTTGGTGACGGCCCGTCAGGCAATTGCTCGCCAACAGCAATGGATACATTCAAGAGGAAGCACTCATTTGGGTCATACTCCTTACCAGCCTCCTGCAGTTCCTTGCAATACTCCCCTAGGTTGTCCTTGAAGCTCTCCAGCTCTCGAAGGGACAGGTATGTTGGGGACATCTGGAGACTATTCAGGCCATACTGCAGAAAGCTACTGGATGACCCTGGGTTTGGGAAACCAAGGAAGAGCACTCCTCTTCCCCGGGAAAGGAAGCCCACTTTGGCAATGCGGGAGAAGGCTTTGTGGACTTCAACAGTCTCCCGGCAATGCTTGATGATGTGACGGCATATGCTGCCAATTCTTCCATACAGGCAGCTCTCTTTGTGAATGTCCCAGTCCTCCCTGCGACAGTTTCGGGAGCAGTAGTAGGTGTAGCAGCTGTGGCAGGATTTAAAGTACAGACAAGCATTAAACAAGGTCTCTGTCCTCCGGCATTTGTTGTTCGAACACATCATTGTATCATCTTCATCTGGGCTCTGGTCTGGGGAACACTCATCTGCACTCTTCATTGCATCACTGCTCCCGTCCATATCTCGGAAAGCATCAGGATTCATTCTTATTGAGGTGGGCTGCTTGTCAAGAGGAACTGGTTCCTCTGACACTGCCTTTGAGCTCTTTCTGGACAGAGATGCTGCCTCTTCCTCATCAATTAACTTCTTCAGTTGATCCAGAATGTCCTCACTTGCCCTTCTACTGGGTGGCTTGTAGTCAGTCACAAGGTCTGCTAGAAGCTCATCAAGTTGTTCAAGGCTTTGCTGTAGAGAGGCGCTGTCATGTGTCTTCTCTTTGGTTGAGTTCGCAAAGCAAGACATGGTGTCATGTGAGGTATCTGGAGCCCCAGTGCTTCTAGAGTCCAGAATGTCCCAACTGGCAGACCGTCCTTCAGAGTTGTTAAGGTTACCTGGTCGAATGTCATTATCAGTGATCGTTATCTCTGGAGTGACAAACCACAGTTTATTGGTAGTGCTCGTTGATGTCTCTGTTGGGCTTTTGTCAATCAAGGAGTTATCAGACATGGACAAGGCTGCATAGCGTCTTGGTGAAGTAGAGAGATTGACTACCACTGGTTGTGGCTTGTCATCAGTGGCTGTTGCTGCAGGCTTCCTGGGGTCAAGAAGGTTGTCATAGCTCTGACCCCGCTGAACAGGAATCGGTTGTTCCCGCTCTACACGAGAGTTGAGAATATTGTCCCAAGACCTTGAGTAAGGTTTGGAATCTGTGCTGATTCTTTGAGATTCCATACATGGGTTGGCATACCAGGGTGTCAACATTGGCTCTTGCCTAACTCTGGTTGGAGTGACTTGGGATACATAAGAGGCAGGATTGGTGGAATATCCAGATGCATCTGAGCCATACCAGTCATCTGTTTGTGGCTGAACAACTCGAGCATGTCTTCGTCCCTCTGTGTAATATGCCCTTGCTGGGATATGATGCTCTGGTGGCACTGCATACATGTCACTGGGATAGAAAATCCTTGGCGGGGCAGTCTGGATTTGATAAGTCCTTGGATCATCCCCATAAAATGTTCTTGTTGGGGGTGTCTGGATGATGTACGGCCCTGGCTCATTTGCTGCATAGGGTTTAGGATATGCTGCCTGCACCGAGTATGGGTAGGGCTCCATCTCAGTAAAATAGGGTCTGGTTGCTACAGCATGCACCATGCGAGTCCTTGGATCCTGCACATATTGTACTTTGGGAGTAAGGGTTTGCCCTGGCATGTAACGGTCATCATGAAAGTAAGAACTTGGTTGAGGAGGGGCTGTAGTAACATATCTCCCTGGGTCATCTGCATAAAAGAACTTGGTTGGCACATTAGGACTGGAATGAGCTCTGCGTTCCCTACCATAGTAATCACCCGGTGAAGGCATTCTTTGCAAAGGAATCTCCATGGGTTGTGGGTAACTATTTGGCATGCTGCGGGAATACTGGTATGCTTGCCTGCACTCGGTACCAAATGACTCAGTGGGAGTTGGTGTTCTAGAGTAGGAGAAATGGCGTGGCACTGTTAGGCTCCTACTTCCTCCACTGTGGTACCTCTGCCAGGTTATGTCCACTTGAGGTGTTGCCTGTTTCCGTCCAGAATGCTGTAATGCTGCCTCATCAGGTTTGATGTCCACCCGACACCTGACATGAGGGCTAGTGGCTGGCTTCTCCAGCCCTCCATCCTCTGAATTGTCTGCGACAAAGAGGGGTGAATATCTGCTGGTATCACTCATTTGAGGCTGCAACTTAATGGGATGTACTTCATGCATATGAGCCCTAGTTGCCACATAGGAGGACTCCCTACGCGGTGACACCTCTGGTCTCCAGTGAGGGTCCCTTGGGGCCCTTTTGGCCTCCCTGCCCCTCCTCCCCATAGACGAGGACCCTTCAAATGACACAGGAGTGAGACTGGTCTGGGCCCGAGGGGCACTTTTTGACCTGGTCCTTCTCTTTTGTTCAGGAACAACTACCTCACTGGCCATATCTGCACCCATTGGTTGAGGAGTCAACCTATGGCTGAAAATGTCTGGAGCAGAAAAGCGGTATCTCTGCTGGCGGCCCAAGGCATTCCAGGCAACATCTGGGTTGGCTGCATGCCTATCAGCCCTCCTGTATGGGGACTCCATTGAGTATTTGTGAGATTTTGTGTACTCCAGTGACTTATAGTCAAAGGTGCGGCAGTGCCTCTTAGTGATGTTACTCTGATTGTCCTCCAGTGTGCTGTAATTCGGGCAATCACATTGTTTGGAGGGTTGCAAGGACTTGTAGTGTGAAGAAATGGGGATCACTTTTATATCTTGATGCACAGTTGATACCAGTATGTCAGGTGGGTCTGTGCGTGTCATCTTAAAGGGACTCTTCTAGTTTTCTCCATCAAGTTGTTTTAATGTTGATGTTCCCTGCAAAAGTAAACAAAGAAACTTCAGTCAGTAATATTTATCCTGGCAATATAATTAGTACCCCCAACTTTCTACAGAAAAAATAAAATAAAATACATTCTGTGGGTCACCTGTCAAAAATCAGCATTTAGAAAAAGAGGTTTTCTGCAATATCCTTTGGTATTTAAAAAGGTAATATATATATATTATTATTTAATTTTTTTCATGAAATGGAGACAGAGATATTATTTTTGATGGATTATTAAATCCATCAACAGAAATAAACAATTTTCATATATAACTAACTTGTTGCCTGATAAATAAAATAACGATACCAAAAAAAAAACTACCATAGGAATGTAGCTTTTAAAATTGAAAAAACAAAATAGGCCTATAGGCTTCCATAACAATGTAATTCATGTCAACAAATCAACTGCATTTGAATAAAACAAAGGTGCAAAAACAAATTCATGTAAATTAAACAACTGCATAACCACATTACAAAGTGCATAGAATACAGTTGGAAATATGGAAATGTAGTATTTTTTTTAAACTCAGAGATTATGGTTAAAATTGTTAAAGCCATATATAACTTATTAATCAGAGGGTAATATTTTAACAAGCCTATGGCTGTAAAAATCGTGCCACACATAGGCAGCTCACTGCACATCTTAGACCACAAATAACACTGTGGTAGTAATCTATGCAGTATCTGCACCCACGCACAGACAGGCAGGCTCAACATTAAATTATCCAGGATAAATAAACGTGTCAATACAATTTTTTTTATTTTTTTCCTTGTAATTAAAATTTTCTATGTTCTACTTTTCATTGTATTTTAGTTATTAAATCTGTTTGTATTTTATCTATTTTAAAATTTTGCCTTAACTATTCTGTGAAGCGTCATTGAGGCAAGGCTCTTGTGAAATGCACTATACAAATAAAGCTTGATTGAAATGATTGAATACTAAAACTTACAAAAGAATAAAGGATGCTTGTTATTGGATGACCACTGGCATGAATAATAGCCAGAATCATAAGTAATTTGCATAAAGATGAAAACATTAATGAAAATTTGTTGGATGATAATTAAAATGTTACTTCAGTAAAAATGTGGCTCCATGCAAGTGTTAAGAACACGTATATAAATGTGCATAGTAAAACTGACCCACAATAATAGCATTCACAGCTTGTTGTAACAACTTAATGTGTACACAAATACCCCACTGAAGATTTCTGGGGTTACTAAAATTTTATCTTGAAAGAAATGAACAAATTATTCTGAAGTCCATCTCACATATTGACAGAAAAATACTTTCTATTTAACAAGAACTGGATTTTAAGGTTTCAAATAGTTCCTCTGGGGAATTTTGACTTCATCTTGTGTAATGGCCTTAGCAAAGTGTCAGGGGACTGAGCTGCAAACACAGCAAGAACAGCAATATTAGTTTGTTCTTAAAATGAACATGACATCAAAAGTACATCCAAGTGTGAATATATCATCAATTTATCTTAGCCTAAAACAGAATAAAGGTATGCAGCACTAGTTATTCTTCTAACACCAGGCAATGAAATGGATTTAGTTAAAAATGTAAAATGTAAGGGGGGATGATGCTGTAATTTAATTTGTTCATTTTAACATGCAGGTTCTTCTATTGTAGCCCTCAGAAATTGTCTTTTCTCATCAGCACTGCAGCATGGAAATACAGTACGCACACTCTATGTTATGTGGATCTCTATGGCTGTCGAAAAAACCAACACAGTTACTCATCAGAAAATACCATATGAGTGAACCTAAGGGCATGCAACATGGATATAGTTTAAGACAGTTTAAGAGTAATTGTCCCAGTGCCCAAGAATAATAGACCTACAGAATTGAATGACCTGCACCCACTCGCCCTAACTTCTGTAGCTATAAAGAAAATAATTGTCCTAAAGCATTTGCTCTCAGAAGTGTCCCCTATGCTACCCTGGCATGCTTGTTTACTGACCTGGAGAAACTCCAATCCATGTTGGTTACTAAGGTGAAAGGGATGATGTTCTATCTTCACTAAACATATCAGTTGGAGTGCTAAAAATAGGTTCATACTGCAGTTAAAATTCACTCAGCACAAACTGTTTTATTTTACAACGGGGTTCCGCTCGCAGAGGATGCAATCGTCTCTTCCACAGGGTTTTCCTAATTGCAGCACAGTGGGGGACAGGCCAAGAGGTCAGCTACAGCCTGCTTACCATGGCTGAGAACAAGACACACGGAGCAGACACTGTGCTTGTCTCTTCTGGAGGCCATTTGCATCTGCACTGACAGAACTCACAGAGAATGCTAATGGTGCTGGCATGGCTAGTTCTGCTTTTGCAAGCAGACATGCTAACTTGGCAGCTAGCTGATACGTAATGTTTACAAGCAAAACACACAAACACACACATGTGACTTAATGTGACTGTACGAAAGGAAGAATGGCACTTGTACATGACATCTATATGTCCACAAGGAAGGGCGCGGCCTTCCCCGATGTACGTCCTCACAGACCTTTGGACGTGATTACAGAACCTCACTAAGCAGCTAAGAAATGCATGGACCAACTGAAAGAGAGCTGACATGCCATCCTGAATTGGTCCTTGACTTAATGTTGAAGCCTCAGTGACTCTCCTTCACCATGTCAAAATTGTTCATGAATAATGAGCAGCTTGCCACTACAATGAATGTGTCTCAAGTCATGACTCAAGCCCCTCCTGCTATCATCTCTCTAATAATGGCTGGAATCTCTCTGTGTCTGTCTGTCCTCTGTGTGTCTGTCCTTCGATTATCTCACGAACCGCTCACCCGATCGGCAGGTGTGTTGCTGAAGACCCTACGGAGTGCAGTGTCGAGTGCGAAGTCGATCGGACGAGCGGTTCTCGAGGAAACCGCCCCGGGTCCCAACGGGCGCTGCACTAGTAAAAGTGACTTGAGAACACGTGTCCTAGTAGTCTGTCCTCATGTCAGGCCTTCTAACACCGTTTTTATTTACCCCTCAACACTTTATCACGACAGCAGTCACAAGCCTACAAGGACAAACTTAACAGCTGAGCTTGTCAAACAAGTACCATCAAATCCTTGAACCTACTAAGCTTTTTTTCTCATAACACATTTGGGGAATATGCCCTTTGAAAACATGTTCATGATTCATAAATGTATCTTTTGTATCTTCTCACTAAAGCTCAGAGCACCGTCCAGGGCATCCACTGGACGGTCTGTCCGATGGTGTTAGGTGAATTAATCAATTTACTCAGTTGAATATAGCTGACATTAATCAGAAGGTAAATATTATTAACCCAACTCAGATGAGGCATATATTATATACTCACATCTATAATCTAAACGAATTAGACCAACAGATTTTGACCTATATTGACGCGATGGTCTGAGACTTTAGCTAATGCCATGCCTACTTTGCAGTCATCACAGAAGCTACAGCCTTGTCTCCACTCTGGTTGAATAACAGAAGACTGGTTTGAGCAATTAGTGATGATCTTGTGGCTGGACGCAAAGGATGGTCTTATTTCTGCAAGCCTTGCCCTTGGAGATTGGAGTGAAGCAGCCTGGATCGTCTACTTCATCAGAACCAACCATGTTTTGCCCAACGATTCTCACAATCTCCATCCCCATCTCTCTCCCATCTCTTGCTAGCTATTTTCAACCCTTCTGTATACTGGCTTGCCAAGTCTTTGGCCCAATTTTGTCCCCGACTGATCTCATTAATTCCATCAGCATCAGATTCACTGCCAGGTTTCTGTCAGTCCAGTCAGGGCTCTGTACCATCCCAGTGTTTGCCCTGTCACTCAATCTATAAACTCTTCCTTCTCTAATCTTTCTAATCTAGCCAGGCCCCTTGACACTGCATGAAGTCATTTCAATGGCGCACTAAGGAAAGTCAAGCCAAGGTGCACACATCATTAGTGTTCCGCTCACAAATCAGCCTATGTAATTGGAAAGGCAAGATATTGAATTGTGACCACATCTCATCGTTAAGCAATACTATCTTGATTGATGTTAGACAGCAACCTGTTTCAATCAATCTTTAATATGGATATACTCTGAGGGGCTTGCAGTTGCAATTCAGATGAGGCTTCACAAAAACATCGCCTCAGTAATTCAGGTGAAATAATATTCTAGCCTAAAGGTCATGAGCGAGCATGGCTAAACTCTCCATCTGCATGAGCACACGATCCCATCATCCTCTACTTATCATGCACATTGTTTTGATTTCAAAGCATGTGTGACCTCAACATGGCCTCTGCTTGTGCAAATGTAATTTAAAAACCGCCGCGCATCAGCTCTACATTTGGCCTGTCGTGAGTATTTAAGCTGACTGGATCACTGGAACCTTGAGAGGAATTTAACATTATACTCCAGTTACATGTATTTTACTATACAGCCAAAAAGAGATTAATTTGGTCAGTCACATGGTACAGACGCGCTTCTGACAATGTGTACTGACAACATAATAGATCAAACAGAGTGCAAACTAGAGATGTGCACAAGACCCATTTTTCATCGTCGACTATTCGGAGGTCGTTATGAACGAATATCCGATTATTCTGATTTTGCCAGCGTTGTAGTCGAGACCATCTCAGTCGAGACCGAGACAAGACCGAGACCAAAAGTGGTCGAGCCAAGTTCCAGACCAATAATAGTATGCAGACATCAGTTATTAAATACAATAACATTAATCTATTTCCCACTCAATATGAGGCCTTAGTGTAGAACATCCACCGTGACTAAAAGGAAATAATTCCCAGAGCGAGGTCAGTGAGCCAAGTCAAGTGATTGGGTACTGGTTATCTAAACACCTAACATAAATCCCAATATCAACCCATTATCTTCTTTTATGTGGGGATTTGCTTTTGGTGCATAATGCATACAGTAAGCCTAAATAAATAAAGGCAACATTAGGAATTTAACTGAAGATCCAGCGAAATACGTTGCCTTTTTATTAGTTCTAATTATGCTTCCAACAAGATGTGTCATACATTTGTATGTCAAAGAACACGCAACAGCGAGGTCAGGGAGGAGGACAGAGGGACAAGTAGTGAGTCAGGCAAGTAGCTACACTTGGACACTGTGTCCAAATGATGCTTAGCATCGGTGGCGAGCTCCGTCATAATTCGGTCAGTGAGCCAAGCTTTGTTCGAGCTCTGTGACCCATAGCACTGCATATAAAAACGCTACTGTTAAGTCATTGGAGCTTTCATGTACGATAGAATATGAAATTGTGATATCTAGGTCATCTTATATGGTAGAATAGAACAATATTGGGCCCGTGGAGTAAAAGCTTGGGCCTTCAATCTTACTCATTGTGAAGTGCCACTACTTACACCATTGTAATGTTGCAACGTCACGCTGCCAACACACCACTGATGTTACATGATCTGCCTATTCATTTCCTCTGTCTTCCTCAACATATTTCATGCTTGGTGGTGCATGGTGCACTGCATGTCTGAGACAGACGGAACACGCCGTGTCTCATTCTCCTCCTTCCCAACCTCGTTCAAAAGGTGTCATAGTGTCACTGACTACATGCTGTGTGTCAATATGCTAATGTTTGTTGTCTGGCAAGACAGACAGAGAAAGAGA
>OMLI01059483.1:0-18414 GCA_900302605.1 Rondeletia loricata
GGCGAGAGATAGCTTGTAAAACGTTTTCATTTCGAACGCTGGAGTCCAGGTCTAGCTGAATTAGGTCTTCCGACCAGACAGAGATGAGGGCCTGGCCCTCGACGCTGACTGTCCAACCGGATGAATTTTCCTTTTCCATTTTTCCTCTCGCTGCTGTGGTATTTAAAAATGGCGGTTGGTGCCGGTGAACCAAGGAGCTGAACATGACCATGGGATGACGTGTTTTTGTGACGATTTCCATTGACCAATCAACGGTCTGCAGTATCGCATAGCAGCACGGATAGTACCTTTGGTACCTACCCCAGAGCAGGAGCTAAAATCGGCACGGGTACTGTGGCCCAGCACAGGTCAGTTGGCAATGGAGATAGCAAAACAAGCATGCCGTGCCGTGGCGTGGCGTGCCGTGCCGGTCATGTGGAGAAGCGCCATAAATCAAAGCTGACTAGGGTGGTCAACCAGGGGAACAAAATTAGAGGACGCCAACAACCGCAACTCACTGAACATCATACTAAGGCTGTCATAAGAATAGCCAACAAGATTGTTAAGGACACTTCACACCCACTCCACACATTGTTTGACCCTCTGCCCTCTGGATAGAGATATGTTTTTAACCCAACTCAGCACTTTGCCACACTGTACAGCACCGTACCATGTTTCATGTTCATTTTAAAAATATTAGTTTTTAACACTTTGTTTTAAAAGTACTTGTTTTGTGTTTGACGAGCTTGACACAAGCCAAAGAAAAATATCCATGTTGCTTGCAATAATGGACAATAAAGTTTTCTTGAATCTTGTAATTGTGCTAATTGAACAGATTAGTACAACCAGGGTCTGAACTGGAGGAGGCAACCTCCCTCCCTGCTTTTCTCTCCCTCCTCCCTCAGTCTAGTCTTTCCTTCTCTCCCTTTCTCCATCTCTCCTCCCTCCTCATCTCTCTCTCTCTTCTCAGGCAGATGGTTTTGATGAGCGCCCACTGTGAACCTTAAGTGTTTCTGCTGGGATTACAAACACTGGGGAGGGGTCCCTGTGGTGTGGGAGGGGGGGACCATGGACACAGAAAGGAGGGAAAGGACTGCTGGCTTGGTGGGGGGGCTGTCAGGGGCCATAGGGGATGGAGAAGGGACAATGCAGGCTCAAACGGGCCTCCATGTCGTGGTCTTTTCCTTACGCATGCTTGTCTTTAGGCATCCTGAGGCCCCTGTGGTGAAAATGAGGCCCAGAACTTTAACCTGCATAGATCTGGACTCTGTTTGCCCCATGTTGACCATACTCTTTATATATTTACTCTTTAGTCAGGGAGCAGGCTTCTTTCCTTTTTTAATACTGGAATGTATTAGGACGTAATACGTCATTACAGCATGTGTACACACCATCTGGAGACTGATGAAAAGGTTCAATAACTAGTGTGGAGAGCTACAGGTGCAATTGGCTGTGAGTAAAGGCAATCAAATAGTGTTATAATTGTGGGTGACCTCATTGAAGTTGCTTTGGAGTAATTTGTGATGCTCATAGTAAGGACTAGGAGTGGTGTGTGGAATGGTGAAATAAAGACATAACACAAACAAGAATAAGAAGACTTGAGAATGCAACAAAGAAGTAACACCATATTCAGCCAGCCTGCCTCCCCTTTCTGCTCATACTGTGTCCACTCACAGACACATATGGACTCCACTACAGAGCACCTTCCTCTCCCTGTTCTCCCTTTTGTCTTTAGCTGTAGACTAGCCGATGGTCCCTGCTTGTGCATATCAATGGGGATAGAGTCCTGTCTTCTTGTTTGTCTTTGCCAAAGGCTCTGGCTTTGCCTTGTGGCTCCCAGGGAACTGCCCCCCTTCTCTGTTCCTTCATTCTCCATCTCTCTCCCAATGTCCCTTCTCTACCCTCTGTCTCTCCATCTCTACAACCCAGGGCTGTGTAGACTCTGATTGGCATTCCCAGACAAGAGTGTGGGGGTAAGTTGCTGGCTAGCTCGCAGGCTAAGCTGGAGAGCAAATGTTTGCCAGGGAAGTAGAGGGTAGAATAGGGGTGGCCGCTGGGTCCCGGGCCGTCCGTGACCAGACCAGTTGTCCTGGGGATTTCTCTCCTCTACTGCCCCCCGGGCCTGGGCCTGGGCCCCGTCCCTACCCTGCAGCTGGGGGACATATAGGAACCAAACGCAGGCGGGACAACAGAGCAGAAAGAAGGAAGGATAGATAGAAAAATAGGAATGAAAGAAAGGCATCTGGTGCCCAGGGGAGACAGAGAAAGAGAGCGAGAGAGAGAGCTTGTGACTGTTTAACGGCAACCTTTTCTTCTCTTTGATTTCCTTCCAGCCAGGGATTACAGGCACTTGGCATTTACAGTGATTGGATCATTAAAAGTATTGCCCAGCAGTTCAGAACCACAGCCAGTCTAGCTAATGCAGTGTATAACCGGCTCATCACAGTCTTAGCAACAGCACATGAAACAACAGCATCTTATTTTGTTATTAAGACTTTGATTTAAATTATGTTATTCATACAGACATGTCCTTTACATTTTAGCTTCTGTAAGCTCACAGTGCTATATGTAGTTCAAACTCTGGTCATACAAAATAATTTTTTACCATGTAACATGCCATTATGGTGGACACATTTTATGAACCGCCGGACACTAAGTGTTAGTGCCATGCTCTACCCATTAAGCTATACAGCTCAGTGTCCTGTAATGATATCCGTACAATAGCCCAGTATGTTATTTGTAAAACAAGTTTAAGTTAATAATGATAAGCTATGAATTGCCATGTCAAATTTGTCATTCAGAATCAATGAAATAATAAATAGAATCGTTCAATTTGTTGTAATTTAACTCATCTCACTAGTGAGATGGGTTTTGTGGCAGACAGGGGGCAGCATTAGACAGTACTGGTCCCCATAGTATGGCTGCTATGGCCAACATGTTAACACTACGGGGCTTTGTGACTGAGGGCTAGGCACTAACTACAACGAAAACTTAGGCTACCTATAGAAACGAGGGGCAAGGCATTGCGTCACCTTCTCTCAACCTGCTATATTTTTTGCATCACTAAATTTGATTGCTTTATTTTAAACTACTTTGTTCTCAAAATGTAAGTCTTTGATTCTATTGCATCAGACTCTGCTAATAACGCTCTGAGTGCCATCCTTTTCAATCAGTTGGTCAGAAAAGGTCTCTGTAATTAACTGCAGTTTCTGGCTCTGTAGTTTCAGGTGGGTAGGCGTGCTGTGTAGCTGTGTTGTCTTTCTGTGGTGAGGTCAGGTTATCCACTGCCAGGTGGGCCTTTCACTGTCTGCCTCCGCTCTTTCTTCTCTCCTCCTCCTCCTTCTCCTCCACCTCTCACCTTCACTCTCTCCATGGTGGGCGTTAGTTTGTTGTTTCTCTGATGCTGCTTTAACCTCTGACTGCAGCCTCTTCATTACTAGTGTTTATGCCTCTCCTCTCCTCTCTTCTGCCCTCTATTCATCGGCTGGCCGGCCGGTCGGTCAGTCAAATCCCTGTAGTCCGGCTGGTCAAACATAGATATTACACTCTGTAATAACACTGGCCACCCGGCCTGACCCCAGCCTGCTATCCTGGCCATAGCTTCTCTTCATAAGGATAGGCACCAAGTGGTGTGGTATGGGATTTAGGATAGGAAGACATAGGATGGACTGTGTCACTCATTTATCATTGTTCTATTAATGTTTTTTCTCCGTTTATTTGTACTGTGAAGTGCTTTGCTGTGCTAGACCAAATCAAATATACATTTTGTGATAGTGATAACTTTAGATGGAACATCATTTTTTGATGCCTTGACAGATGGATAAATGCTGATTTTGTAATATAATTCTTTGTACAAGCAGGCCATCATAATCTTGATGGAGTTACAGTTGCTATGTATGTGTGTGTGTGTGTGTGTGTGTGTTCTAAGACGCACACGTATATACACAATGTGCAAAGTGCAGTAATATAAAGTACAATAGGAGCAAGCGCCCAAGCAAAGTCTGCCCTCGCAGCCTTCATAGTTCAGAGTTTTGCAACTCCTTTCCTGCTTTGCCTGACATTGGCTTTGGCTTTGTGTTTGTAGCGTTCTTGAAGTTTCCACCTCCGTGACCAGCAGCCTTGCGTATGCCCAAGGATACATCTCTCCCCAGTGCCGTTTCCAAAGACAGGATTTGACCTGTGTGTGGAGGGAGCTTTCCTCCACAATAGACAGTTTTCTCAGCATCAGTGTCCAGCCCCGCGGGCCTACAGGGCAGCATTCTGCGGAATTAATGCACTAGAATCCACGGCCGCCAGCACTCAGACGCCGACGGGGCTTTGATCACCTTCGGCCGGCGCACATCAGGCTGGCGTTGGGGCTTTAAACCAACAACCCACTGGACGGTGTAACACTGCGCTCGGCGGGACAGGCGCTGCTGGCTGCTAACTGTTTAAAAGCACGGAATGTTATTAAGTGATGCAGATACAGCGTCCGCGCATGAATGGGAGAAGAGAAATACTGTTCATTTCAGAGCGTGGGGCTGTTGTTGCTGGGCATTAGCCGAGGCATCCGAAGAATGCTGATAACACTGGCTTTCTTTTTTTTATTATACATTTGTTTTTCACCTTACTTCTTTTGACTCATCTCCTCCTTCGTTCTCTTTCTCGGGTACTATCGTGTACTTCTTGCTATATTTTTAACATTGTATTTACTTTTATTTTTTAGTGCCCTATTAATGATTTTTATATTTTTTTACACAGGGCAGGGTGTTAAGGAGGGATACAGAGAGCTGAGTAGAGATTTATAGTTGTGCTGTTTGTAATTTGTTTGACCCTTTCTAATGACTAGTGTTGTGTGGATCTAATGTCTATATCCTTGAATATACAGTAATGAGTTTACCTTGTCTTTGTGTCTGCAGGTGAAGAGGAACATTTCAGACTTGACCAACATCCCAGTGCGGCACCAACAGTGGGAGGGATGGCCTGCCTCAGCATCTGACGACTCTGTAAGGCACACACACACACACACACACACACACACAAATAAATATATTCATGAATTAAACCCTTGTTAGCCAGATATATAACAGCTCTACAGGAAAAAACTGTCTCGACTTTGCTATGGAAATATGCCTATAGCACATGCTTCCATGTTTTCCTTTGCCATTATTTTACATAGCTATCACCAGTTCTTGGATCAAGGACAACCTAGTTAAAGGTTGGCAAAAGCCCAACACAGATCAAAGCTCATGGTTATACAGCTTATTGATTTACAATATGTTGAGAATAGTAAATTGCAGTGGAAACTGTTCCACACTCCTGTAATCCATGATAAAAACCATCTGTCAAAAGCAGGGGAGTAAGATATTGAAGCTAATTAAGATGTCAAAGAGGGTTCCCGTCCCATGTCCTCTATCTGTGGACATTAAAGCTCACTTTATTGAGTCTCCCTGACCTCTCCCGCTCGAGGGTCGCTCTTCCCAGCCATTCACCCTGCACACGGTCAAGCTGATCAGAAGCGGCCCTCATACAGAACCTTGAGGAACCCCTGACCCCTTTTGTCTCACCCCTTCTTTGACAGCATATGAGTTCCCATGCTAATTGTATGGGATGGTTTATTATGCTACATTGTGGAGCTGTTGTGCACACATTCTTGTGTTAACCCCTAGCTAACTTTTTTTCCCTTTTAGATCTCTGTGATTATTTTTTGGTTTGGAGTATTAATTTGGTGTTATCATATGTATGATAACCTAAACTGGCTCTATGCCACGGAAGCAATTGGACTACAAAGTTTCTATTATAGGTTTTAAGTGACTGCAACATTCCTGTTTGTGGTCACTAAGGATAACCTGTTCTGTGTATACACTGTTTTGATGGATACACTCTATTCTATGTGCCACCCATTAACCATCATTCAAATACTCAGTCAAAGTGAACGAACAATAACTGCACCTGTTTTTATGGTTTTAGGTAAAGCTTTTAAGATTTAGTGATGAAAGCAAATACATTGCACCCGTTAATGTGCCTGAAAGGGCAACGGACAAAAGGTTATAAGGTCTTTTCTGTATTTGCTTTATTTTGTTGCGTTACAACTAGAAGCAGACAATTCTAAAGCCTTGCAAACCATACAGCTATGATGTGGATTTATTAATGTTAGCATTACCTTTGTAGACCTCAAGTTAAGTGATCAGTAACAGCCTGGAATTGCAACAGAAATACAACTCTTAGTTCAAATATGAAAGCACTTTGTGGGCATGTGGTTCATTGACTGGCCTCAGTTCAGAATGAAAGTGCTGTTGTATTATGGCACCACATCACTTCCTTTTCCAACTTGAGCCACAACCACTGGCACTGTATGACTTTCCTGTTCACACTAATAGAGGAAGCCCTTAAAAAAAAACAAAAAAACTCTCGGTATGTGTTCATGTTGGTGTGCCAAGCTGCAGTAGATCGGAGTGTTTTCTGATTCTTTTGCTTATATTTACGAGAGAGAGGAAGCACTTCTTTTACAATATCTAATTAATTGGTTTTGTGTATTGGGGGATTTTGACTGTTCTGAAATTTTTTTGTGGTTTTGTATTAAGTAAGGAATACTGGAATACTTTATGGCAAGAGGCTAAGAAGAAAATGGCCTTTATGAAACCCGTTTCCCTCACTTGAATAGCTCAGGGCTTTGTGATCACATTCACGAGGACACTGATTAATAAAAAATATATATATATATATGACACCAGTGCATCATGAGGCCTCGGCTAGGCCAAGTGCAGGAAGACATGTATACTATCAATCCTTGATGCAATGCAAAGAAATGATGGAATAAGACATCTGTACAATGGATATCTACGCCATACAACCAGCCCTGAAGGGTAGCCATGCCTAGGCCTTTACAACATTTATATAACCTGGTAAATAAGGTTTTAAACAGCAAATGGGCTGGTAAGATATTCAACAATTTATTAAACTTTATCTAACTTTCTTCATCTTTGTAATTGATCATATTTTGTCTTATAATGTAATTATTTAAGTTATTTATATTATCTAAAAAAGTAAATTGTTCATGAACAGTCAGAAACAGTCGAAGCTGTATTTTCTGTTTTGCCTTTGAAAATACAAGCTACATGTATTTTAATTAAATACATTTAAAAAATTTAACAGATATTTGTACATTTGTTAAAGCAGTATTTGATACATTTTGATGTATTTTTGTCCATCTCTATTTGCAAAAATATACTTTAAGTGCATTTGATGTAACCTAACCACTCGACTGTAAACCAGCATGACACGCTGAGTTACAGAGCTCTGTCTGGCAAGCTCAACCACGCTCAAGTGAATAATAAAGATAATGCAACAAACAATCTAAAACTTTTTTTTCTTTGTACTGATTGTGAATGAGCCTCAGCTAGTCCCCATAGGTAGCTGCAAATATGATGGCCAGAGATCATGAATAGATTGCAGCTTTTTGTGGCATCACAGGCCTGGTCGGCACCTGGCTAACGGGGATCTGTGTTTCCTGGATGAGGAGATATTAAAAAGCACAGAGACAGAAGTGTAATAATGGCCTCTGCTCTAGCCCCAGCCCTCTTATTGAAACGTCTGAGGGTATTAACAGAGAAAAGCCCAGGGCCCGGCAGGCAGGCAGGGAGGCAGTGTTAGTGCCTAGCTCATTAGCCTAGTCTCATCTCCTGGGGTTTGGACCAATAAACATGGCAGCCACAGGCCTCAGATTACGTTTAGCTCTGCACACTAGCCCACTTGCAGTCAGAATCGATTACTACTTGACTCTGCTTTGCCTTATTGTGGGTGTGTGTGTGTGGGTGTTTGCTTGCTTGCATTTGCGTTTGTGTGTGCATATTTGAGTGTGTGTGTGTGCGCACACTGTGGTGATGGCACTGTAGTTGCTTCTAGCAGGGCTGCTGCAGCAGTTGACTTGAGTTGGTAGTTCCTAGTTCAGTTCTCAGACCCAGTTGGACGCCACCTCAGCCTGCCTCTGCTCCACAGGCTGTTCTGTGGCACAACAATTGTGGCAACACACTCATACCTTGGGGCACAAATCTTTCTGATTATAGTTTAGCTAATGTATTAACTTATTTAGGCTATCAATTCCTTCTGTTAATTGTTCCTGTGTTCTGAGAAAAAAACATTTGAGTGCGGGTATTGTTTGTTGGATTATGTTATGTGTTGTTCCAGCATAGGAGAGTAGTTTGTTGGAAAGAAATTCTCACCTTTGAGAGAAACTAGCGTTTTTGTTTTACGTCACCCTCCCTGATACTGTCCCCTCAATGTGTTTCATTGTTTATTGTGCTCCAAACTATTCAAGGCCACGTAGAGAGTTGAAATTGGATCAGGATGGATAATACTCAAGTAGCACTGAACAACAGATCACAGTTTATTCAGTGCACAGGGTTATTGTATGAGATGTAAGACTAAGGAAGGTGAATGTAAAACTAAGTGGGGAGAAAGAGTAGTCTAAGCCATGGCAAGGTGAGGTGATGCTCATTTCTAGCAGGCAGATTGTATGGACCTGGGTCAAGTAGTAATGGTAAATATTTATTAGAACATGGGAATTGCGGCAAAGCCACACCGTTATTAGACTCTATGTCTTGTTTTTTTGCTATTAATATTAATTCATTAATTATCCATACCCGCTTATTCCTATTCAGGGTTATGGGGGGCTGGAGCCTATCCCAGCATGCATTGGGTAGAAGGTAGGGAAACATCCTGGACAGGTCGCCAGTCCATCACAGGGCCAACACATAGCCAGAGGAACACAGACAGACAAATAAACACACTCGCGCTTATGGGCAATTTAGAGTCTTCAATCCACCTGACCTGCATGTCTTTGGACTGTGGGGGAGAACATGCAAACTCCACACAGAAAGGACCGGGGCTGAGATTCAAACCCAGGACCTTCTAGCTGTGAGGCGACAGTTCTAAACCAATAATATAATACTTCCATGTGCTAACCACTGAGCCACCACGCCATGCCACCTTGACTTTCAAATAGTTCAAACTTGAGGCACTCATTGTATTTTCCTATGTGGCAAGTCTCCCCTAACTGGTACTCCAAGTAGATTCAAACAAATGCTGCAGAATTATTTGCAAATACCATCTGACCTAGATCTGGCACTGTATCCCTCATGATTCCTGTTGCAAAGCTGTTCTGAACAGTGCTGAAAACGATAACTGAGGTTTTGGCAACCGTTGATTTGAGAGGCCAACAGGACGTTAACTCCCCATGCTGTTTGAAATACGCTGATTGAGCCTCTTCCTCGGCCGCCTCCGTCCCCTTCTCCTTTTCTTCCTCCTTACCTAAACAAACATGGATACAGCCTGAAGCGTTTCCAGACGGGCCTCATCTCATTCGAGCTGTTTTGATTGGCAGTCTTTCCTCCACACCTGTTGGAGTGATTGGCAGGCAGTGGGACATCCTTATTACACCCCCCCCCCCTTTCATCGCTTCCTCCTACCCAGTAATTGCTGACATTTATGCAGTGTTTCATGGTGTTTGCTAATGTATTAATGCTGTGGAGCCTCTGAGGTGTCTTGCCTTGTGGGCCAGTGCCTCCCTCTGTTTCCCAGCTTGCATTAATGCAATCCTCCTCTACCTGATGGGGGCCTTTGGAACCGAGGGCTTATTGAGGGGGCCTGGTGGTTGCCGTAGCAACAGGGCTGAGCAGTAAGCTCAGACAGAGCCCCCCCTGTGTGATTGGCTGCTTTCAGGTGACATTCAGCACAGGAGTTAGTCTGTCTGTCTCATTCTCTTATTTTATCTTTCCCTCTCTCTGTTCTCTTTGATACCTATCATTGTTTCTATCTCTGCCCATCTCTCTTTCTTTTATGCTTTCTATGAAGCTCCCGTTGTGAGGAGGTGTTGTTGTCTCTATGTGAGTAGGAATGTTCCTCCTCATTAGCTTGGTCACCTTTAGACCCCCTTGCTGTCTATGAGTATAGAGGCACAACACCACGCTGAATGGAAGACATAGCACCACAACACCTGCTGTTAGGTATCCCACTGATCCAACATTTATGCCTACCTTGGCCTCTAGCTCTGTGTATTTGTATGCATGGGTACATACATTGCCTGGCTGAACCTTACACACTCTGTGCAGGACCCCAGATGCTAATAAGGAGTGACATATCTTCAGCAAGGCACAGAGGAGCCTGGAATGGGGAAACCAACAGGTGTTTAGGGTGGGGCGCGCTCGGTCTTTCTTCTTTTCTTCTCTCCCCTCTTCACCTCAAGTCTTTATTTTCCAAACTTTCACAAGGGCATGTGTTTTTCTCAGCTTGAGCACCATCTCTCGCCCCCCTCTTCTTTCTCTCTCTATCTCCTTTTCCCTTTCTTTCTCACTTTTTCTCCCTCTCTCTTCCTCCCTCGCTCCATCAAAGAGAGTGTGGAGTAAGGTGGTAGTGGGGTTGTGGTTGCCGTCAGTGCAGCTGTCAGTAGTAATTATCTCACACTCACAGCCAGACACCTAATCCAAACACTGCCCACACTAGAAAAGAAAAAATGAAACACAGAGAGAATGAAGGGAGAGAAAGGGAGAAAAAGAAGGGAAGAAAGGCTTAGAGGGGAAGGCGAAGGGGGTAAGGAAGAGAGAAAATTCATTCCCTGTATCGGCCCCTGAATGCTTAGAGCCTCAATGCAAGTGTTAATTAAAAGAATCCAAAAAAGAGGAGCCAGTTCCTTTGTGTGGAGATGTGGGAGAGGGTCATTTGGGGGGGTTAACCTCGTCCCCCCCTGTGCCCTACGGCACTTCAGCCTTGTTTCACCACTGAGCCGCCAAGCTGCACTTGTGTACCTCAACATCAGGAGAAGCCATCGGGTCAAAGTGAGGAAGAGGATTGAGAGGCGCTCAACTTATTTATTTTTTTTTCCTTTTCACCTCCTCTCCTTGCATCCATGTCAGCCCAAACCCTCCAGGCTACCATTGACAGGGGAAGTGATCAACTTTATTTATACACTTATTAGGCCCTCAGAGGAAAGCCTCTCATTGTGATTATTGGGGCTAAAGGGTTTGCGGGGGTCTTCTCAGCAGCCGCTGTTAAGATTCTCACGTTTGATTGCCACTCGATTGGGGAATAGGCAGAATAGAGTTGGGGCCATTCCTTCACATCCCTGAAACTCGGACCCTGTATGTCTTTGTCTGGCTCAATACCCACGGCTCTCTTATTCTCAGTGCTAAGTCAACCCTTAGCACTGGCACCCATCATTTCACATAGCTTTTCTACAGTCCACTGTTGTTCTTTCTTTCAGTTAACAAAAAGCATTGCAAACTCTTTATTTTTACTGTTAGGGGAATGTTGTTTTTGTTCCAATTCCATTCAGAGAGAGAGATATGAAGAGCACAACAATATAATGGTCAGTACCCCAGTGCTAAATTAACTTGGTCAGACTTAAGTTACATGAGCAAGGACGAGGCAATTCAGTTAAGTGTTCTTCTTAGGTGTTCCGGGGATACTCTGCTGTCCTCGCTGTGACACTTTTAGACTTCTCATTGTCACAAGTACATTTGCTACTAATTACTAGTGGACAAGAAACACAATCTGTTTCTTCTTCTGTAATCTTCCTGTGTTTCTGTCTGGGCTGATTGACTCTTTGGGGCCTCATGGGAAAGGTTTTAATTTAGTCAGATACATCCCATATTTTTCTTTGTCCCTTTTTATGTCCGACACATTTAATTTTGATAGTGAGTAAAATATGAGGCACTCTTGCAAGCAAGGCTGATGTTTCCAGTGTTGGCCTAATCCTTCAGCACTGATGTCATTCCTTCCTTGTGTAGTTTCAACCTTGCATCTCAATCTAGCCACTGCTTTTTTGGGCAGCTTTCTTTGCTTAAGACAACAGGGAGAGGGAGGAGTGGGGACCTAGCAGGATATTCTTCATTCTCAATCTGTCAGGGGAGATACTGTATTTCTCATATATTCTCCTCAGTTATTGAGCTGGTGGGAATTTAAAACACAATGGTCAATATTATAACCTATTTCGGTGTACCTCTAGCATTTTTTCCCCCAGGCTCCAGTAAATGATAAAATGATTGTCCTTCTCCTGGGGAACGATGAGATAGGGTTCATTATCTTCCTTTAGGAAAGGCTCTATGTAAACTCTTCATATAATTTAAAATCAGAAGTGCATGTATGACAGGCCTCATCTCAGGGACAGAGAACAGTTAGACCTGTTTATACATTCAACACTATTGTACAAATATTGTACATTTTGGTGTGTTGGTTGCTTCTTTGCTTTGTTAGATGGAATAGATAAGGTAGTGTGGTACTTTGTCAGATGTTTTGGTTCTTATCAGTAGTAGCTACAGAGCAAGTACTCACTAGTAAGTCTATGTTGCTGACAAGGTCTAGTGGTTACACTCTCCTGCTGTAGAAGCCAAGGCCAGCATGAAGAAGCACTCTCTTTAAAGAGAGAGAGAGAGAAACTCCAGCAGTCTGTGTAGCCCTTTTCAGACTCAATTGGCGTTGCATGTAATCGTCTCCTGATTCAACAATCTCCAGCTGCTCTTTGTGTGTGTTAGCACCTGACAATGGAGCAGATCACAGGACCTCTGCAGGGGACGAGCAGCTTCTCTGCCTCTTATCTCGCCCGGCTTGCCTGCCCTGCCTCAGTCACGTTGTTTAGAGGTTCACTCTCCCAGAAAAGTGTTTGCATCTGTCCTTTCTGCTTTGCTCTTCACAATTAGTAGTTGAGAGAATATACTCTGAACATTCAGGCTAGAAGCTGAGGTAGATTCACCAGTCATGGTTAAATGCTTACCAGTCTTGCTTTTTATTGGTCTTTGTTGGGATGAATAAATGAAGGTAGCCTCATATCAAGAAATAATAGACATTTTGACACATGTAATTGAAAGTATAGTAAAGATAAACAGGTTTTTTTTATGTTTAATATTATAAAATAGGCCACACATTATATTACATGGTGGGAATCTGTCCAAAATCTGGCGTACCGCTATTTACAAGGGAGGTATCTTTGCTTACACAGCACCCTGCAGCAGCCTTGCCTGTATTGTTGCTGTCCCTAGGGTGTAGTCCTGGAGAGACTGGCTGTAATGAGTCCCTGCTGAACGCTGATATTTCCAGTCCTTGGTTTTGGTTTGGGAGCTCATTAGTCAGGTGTTCTCTTCTTCAAACCACCACCATGCTAACTGCTACTGCAGGTCTAGGTAAACTGATTAGAGAGATGGGCAAGCCTTTGTTTGAAAGTCATATCTTCCAATATGGACTGTTCTTGTGCAAGCTGGTGTAGCGTAGCCTAGTCCTAAATAGACTTTAACTGAAAAATCTGGGAAGCTACTTTGATGTAGCTGACAACTTGTGAGTCAGTTATGAGGTCAATTGTGTTCTGATTGGAGTGTTATCAATTGGCAATGTCATTCACTCTGATGAGCAGACTGGACACAAACTTATTTGGTGTAAAGCTCAAACTTTGAGCGGAATATGATTGGGCCTAAAAACATTAAGTCTCTCATTCCAAGACCTCACTTTAAGGCAACCACGGCCACCCCTATTATTTTCAATGTGCACAACATACACCGGCAGCGTCTAGGCGTGCGTCTGCACGTGTCTACTTGACGCGCCGTGACACTTCATGACACTTTTCTATTTCTTCAGCGTTAACATGCCTGTGCCTCCATTTACCCATGCTGAGAAGAGCCGGGGATCACAAGCATAATGCTGTTGACGCGCATCGACAGTCGCTTCCTGTTTGTGCTAGGGGCGTCATATGACGCTCCGTGACGCTTTCAGTGTGTTTTCGGCTTTATTGGTTGGTCTAGCTTGCTAGACTAAATGTAGCGTTGATGTCTTAAGTGTTTCAATCTTTTATTCAAAATCTGAGTTGAGTTTGAATCATAAGTGGGAATGAGAGCCTTTAACCCGTGAATGATGAACTTGTCTTTCATCAGTTTGCCTGCATTGGTCTGCACTGAATTGAAGTGAATTGAAATTAACTGTAATGTTTTTTGTGTGTTTGTCTCTAGATGACGCTAGCTGTCTCTGGGATTACCTATCCCTGCCATCACCTGAGTGTGTGTCGAAGGTCCTCACCAGCCAATACCCAGGAGCCCACAGAAGAGGTATATATACACACACACACACACACACACACAAACGCTTTAGTTCCATGCTGTGGATTACTTTCACCCTGTGTATAAATGTATGTTAACTAATCAAATATGGTAACAAAATATTTATGTTAAATGTGTTAAAATAAGTCTGGAAATAAATGAACAATTTATGTCTACAGTGTGCAGACGTCCATATGATCAGTGACAGCGAGGGGGATGATTTTGAGGATGCATCAGAGTTTGGGGTGGACGATTCAGAGATGTTTGGAATGGGCTCCTCGGCCTGTCGGAAAACACCTATGAGTACGTAAAATTGTGTTTCAATGATACAGATTTTGTCATTAGATTTCTTACTTGTTTTCTAACTATTCAGTAACACATCCTAAGCTTAACCATTTAATTCCATTTGACCCCTTGCAGTGCCAGAGAATAGTGAGAACGAAGGTGATGCCTTACTGCACTTTACTGCCGAATTTTCTACAAGGTGGGTAAAGTATTGGGTGCTGCTGCTATTGATTTAAAGGGCCTTGCTTCCATGGAAGGCAGAGGTGTAACAATGTGTTTTTATATGCCTGTCGTGTGTGTGTGTCTTGTAGGTATGGAGACATCCACCCGATGTTCTTCATTGGGCCTTTGGAGGCAGCATCTCAAGAGGCCTTCTACGGCAAAGCTAGAGACGTGAGTAGCACCCTGAGCACACTCACACACAAACCCCCCATATCTATGTGTTACTGTGTGGAGAAGAGCCACCTCAGAGCCACCATTTGATATCATTTCATCGAAACCCTCATCAAATTTTCGCCCTGACAGCTGAGGCTTTATTTTTAGCCGTCCAGTTTTCCCCCTCGTTTCTTGGCTTTTGTCCTTTTAAGGAGGCTTGTATCAACTGACAGCTTGTGTGGATTACAGTCTTATTAGACTGTGAGGACACAGCAAGATGTTAGGGGGGTTCAGATCACCAGACAGAATAGACAGAATGTGGTCAGAATGGAGAGAGGAAAGGTGCGAACAAGTAAAACTCAAAGAGAGACTCGGTGAGGAATGGAAGACGAATGGGAGGAATAAGAGCTTGAGAGATTGAGGGAAGAGTAAGGGATAAAGAGAGAGTGATAAACAGAGATAGAAAAATAAAGCTAAAGAGAAGCTTGGCTTCTTGCCTGCTTCCCGGCTGATCTCCTTTCCTAAGCCAGCACAATATGGCCCATGTCTCCCTGGTGTTCACACTCTCTGTACTGTGCCACTGTACTCTACACAGCACGGGGTCGAAATAGTGTTCGTTTTCATTGTATTTTATTTTATTTTGTGTGAGCTTGATTTAGCCTGCCAAATGTGCTGTGGTGGGAATGGGTATAAGGGAAGCTTGAGACCATGCAAAGACTTTTAAAAAGAAAACTGAAACCATTTGATCTGTTCTGTGTTTGTCCTGTGTTTTGTCATAACCATCCTTGACAAGATTCTGCCATTGACATTTCGTTACGGCAGTGGCTCAGTGGTTAGGGACATGAGCTAGTAAGCGGAGGGTTGCTGGTTCAAATCCCACGAAGGACTTCCTGGGCACTGCCGTTGTGCCCTTGAGCAAGGCACTTCACCCCAAGCATTACTCCACAGGGGGATGCTGCAACATGGCTAACCCCTGTGCCAGGTCGTCCTTGCAAAAGAGAACTAGTTCTCAATGGACTTACTTGGTTAAATAAAGGTAAAAAAAAGTAGCACATGGGAACACTGTTACACCATCTCTTTTTCCATCTATCCATCCCCTCTTCCGTTCTTCTCATCCTTTTGAAAAGAAATCTAGTTCTCTCTGTCCTCATCGTAGAAAGCCAAGAGCCTACTTCATTAAGTGGATATTGGAATAGGGCAGATTTGACAGGAGGGGGAGGACTCAGTGGGTTTATATACAGAGGAATCAGTCTCACTCTCTCAAAGCCTGGGAGAGGCTAATCACTAAGCAAAACACTACATTTGATGAAGTGTTTCTGAAGGTGTGTGTTGGGGGGCTGTTGAGATAGACTCAATCCATCCTTAATGAAAATACTTTGGGCTGCAGAGCTGAGCTGAGCTCAGCTGAACCCTCTTGGGGATCAGTGGTTTGTCAGAGCGTACAGAGAGATAGGCCACCCATCACTAGCCACGATCCTCACTAAATCCCCATCAACGCAGCGGTTAATCACGCTAACCCCACTCTCCTCCGCCCTCCACTCCTCTCCTCTGTCTGCCACACACAAAGACACATCAAAATTCATAGCCTTGCTGGAGAGGGGAGTTCAGTGCCAAGTATCCGCTTTAAACCCTAGCGATAGCCTCGCAGAGTCAAGAGGACAGAGCATCACCAAAGAGAGAGATGGTGAAATGGATATCCGCTGGAAGAGTTCTTGGTCACTTCATGTTGACCATGACTCTCAGGATTGTTGTCTTTTGCTATGTTGATATAATACAGTGTTCAGCTCGCAAACGTGGGACAAGCGTAACATTGTTAGTCAGTTTCATTAAGCAGCTTTTTAGTGGTCTGTAAAAGAACAGTGTAGAGATTGATTACTGATGTCTAGAAGCAATGGCTTTCACCACTTAAGACTGGAGTTAAGCCCATACCTAATCTTAATTATATATTTTTAAACCCTAGTCAAGGAACGTTGACTGAGCATGCTTACTCTTTTCCAGCAATGCCATGTTTCACATTCATACAGTTCCATACATTCACACCTGGGAGCTGCCCAGTACAACCACAATCTTCTACTGGCCACTGAGCAGCTCCACTGCAGCAGTTGGGGGTTAAGTGCTTGCTCAATGGCGCCTTGACAGTTGTTGAGAGAGTGGGTTCTTTAACCTCTAGGCTCCTCAAATTTTGCGATGCTACAGTTTTTTAGTAATAATATTTTCTTCATGTCTTCATTTCTAAGATCAGGCTATCTTAAGGCTTGCAGAATTTGGTCAAATCTGACCTTTGTTTAGAAATCCCCCTCACAGATAACAATGGGGAAAACCAAATCACACCTACCAGGATGCCATAAGCCATATAGTTCTACGTATATCATCTAGATCTAGAGCTATAAATCACCAGGAACACTCGCTCATGATTTATGGACTGCACCTGAAATTGTCACTCTATTCTCACCGATCGATGAATTAAAAATGAGAGAGTAGTGTCCCTGTCCCATGTACGACTGTAGCTCTTTGAGGTACTGGCAAAGTGCAGAAAACCAATATATGAATACATTTTTCTACCAACCATTAGTAGATGATCAGGAGCTTGCATACCCATAAGATATCTATTCAGCTTTAAACATGTAATTCAATGCGCTCACTGAATTTGATTAGTTTAATCACAACTACGTAACAGTCTGAAAGAGGAGGGGTCATTCTGATTATCTCTGCATTTCTATGTTATAAAGAGGTAATGTGTTTTCAGCGGGGTGTTGAGAACCTCCTGTGTGGTTGAGCATCGATCTGAATGTTTTCCTTCTGTGTGTGGGAGGTCACTGGATCAGGCATTTGAGCTCTTCATTTTGAAGTGTTTGCTTTTCCAGACTGAGCCTGCCATTTGTGGAACAATCACTTTCTTGACTTCTCTCTCCTTCCTTCCCTCCATACCTTTCTGTCTATGCCTGTATTTCATTCACGGGTCTCCCCTGGCCCTGTTAAACATACTAATGATTAAAAGCCTAGCACAAATAACATCCACTGAAAAAGGGCCATAATTAAAACCAATGGCTGTCTGTCACAGGTGACACATTCTTAATGTTTTTGTAAAAATAAAATTGGGGGACTTTGTTTTTATTACATTTATGCTTCATTTGAAACGAATTGATGGAGAGTGATATATATTCATATTGTTTTGTTCAAACTTTCAATTGAGTGATAGTAGTTAGTAGCTACATACATTTTTTCTTTTAATAAAAACATACTGTCTCGAGGTTCTCACAGAAAAAAAGAAGCATGTTAATATGTTGACCTATTTTTTTTGAGCGGACGTGACGTTGCATGCATTCGTTGCGCGCATGTAGCAACAAACAAGTTGATCACATGCGCTTATCACTGACCATAGTCCCGTTTATTCCGGTCTTTCAGTCGGTCTGCAGTCTGCTCTGGTCTGTAAACAAGGCGCCGTGCTCAGAGATCGTCTCCGTTTCAGAAGATGAACCACTCGGTTTAAAAAACCTGTGCTGCCTTCCGGTCTGTAAAAGTAGGCGTTACCCCTCTCCTCCTGCAGTTTAGCCTCACAGGGGCGATCCCTCCCATCCAATGACGATTAATCGGATTTCGATTATGTTTACGATCACGGCCCTCCACGATCAGTGAACTTCGAAAATGTTTGAGGCGCATTCCGTTTAGAAATGTTGGGAGTCCAGTCAAGCTCCAGAATCACCTGTTTATTCCACTGGGC
>OMLI01059487.1:4382-22616 GCA_900302605.1 Rondeletia loricata
AACACTAGTTATAAAACAACAAAGAAGATGTCTTCATGTGTCGACACAAAATCTGTCTGAGGGTTTATATTCCACTTTCTTAGCCAGAACAAATCACAGATCTATTGATTCACACAAGCCCCTTTTCAGGAAGCAGATATGCGACCTCATTTCCACATTCCTCGATGATCTCTCCTGAGGGTTTCTGTGACGCACAGAACAGCGGGGATGATGGATGTTTACATTACCTTGATATCTAGGCCAGGAGTTGTACATTCAAAATTATATTACATCTAGTAAATAAAGAAAAGGATTTGCAGAATGCATTCATGCGCCACAGTAAGTCCAAAAACTAGCCAAGCAGGTGCCGTTTCAAGCAAAATCCATAAGGTTGGGTCTTAATGTAAATCGTTCAATCTGCTTTAGGAGTGGACTTTCTACATGTGTTCAGAGTCAGGATGATTCTATAGCTTGTAGCTAGCTAAGAGGGGAGGTGGATTAACGGTGGCTGTACAAGCCACGTGATTGGCTGACAGCCTCTGTCGTCGTGGTTCTGAGCCCTACAGATGGCTGTGGTTACCGTGGCAATGGAAGCAGGAACAGCATCAGCAGCATCACAGGGAAGAATATGCTAAGTATACTGTGGGCATCACCTCTACCTAACCTTGTGTAACAGATTCAAAGTGCGTACAGTGCCTCTCACATACAGCAGGTAGGTTCGAGATGATTTTTTAAACCTGCCGTATTAACCACTAACTAAAACTCCTGCTGACAAAAGCTAAATTCCAGGAGGCGACAGGTAATTGCTCCAAAACAAAAAAGCCTGCAGAAATTTTTTTTTGCCTGTCCTGAAAGGAGTCTTAGTTAGCGATCAAGAGGAAGAGACCTGAAATTTTTTTCCTGCTAAGTGCTCACACACAAACAAATCCTCTGATTCTGGCTTTTATTCACCGTTGCCTCCCTCAGAGATCACTGGGGTCAGTACAGTGGGTATAAGCTCCTCTCTCCCCAGAATGACAGTCCCATCTGTCAGGCAACATCCTCAGGGTCCTTCACATGCAGATCAACACAACTCGCCGTCTCTGCAGCACGGGAGGCGAGCCGCCCGCAGCCCATTAACTATACATACATTAACCCTATGCAGTTGGTAGCAGGACTCTGATTGCTACTAGCACTACCCTGTAATGGTATAAGTGTTCATTCACTCAAGCCAAAGAGTAAGAAGATCACATGCAGGCTTAACAGAGATGATGCCTCCAGCTGATACTGTCCAGCATCAATCTAACCACTGTATAAACTTAATGTCACGACAATAGTGCACCCAAAATCAAATTTAAGTTTGATCGGAGACTAATGCATACTTTTGCATGATGCCGAAATCAACAAAACACAGTGTTGACCAACCCCAACGCTGAGGGACAATAGTTTGAATTACGACAATATTTACAAAATGCACGCCCATCTTACTGCATGAACCTTTTCGAGACCAAGAGCAAAGTCAGAGTAACCTACCTGGTAAATAAATCCATGATTGTGGTCCACCGAGAGCATGGCTTGACTCCTATAAGGTTGGGGCAGGATGCCCGCTAACTCTCCTTGTGCTTGCGGCAGTTGAAAGATGAGAAGCTGAGGCTCAGGGCCTGAGCCCCGCTGAGGGCTGAGCGTGTGTGTTTGTGATTGTGTATGAGAGTGAGAGAGCGAGAGAGAACGGGAGCGAAAGAGAGAGAGAGAGAGAGAGAGAGAGAGAGAGAGAGAGAGAGAGTCAGCTTGTCTGTTGGGCGCTTGGTCGTACCCACACTCTCCTCTCCTCAGCCGCTCTTCTCACCCGCTCTTCCCATACCAGAGTATGGCGGCAAGCTCCCTCCGAAAGCCCCGTGAACACAACATAAAACAAAAACAGCGAGCTCAGGTCAACGCCGACTATGCCTCTGCCTCCAATGGCTTTCATCCAGGGGTAGCATCAAATGTTTCTGACAAGCGTCCATCCGCCAATCCCCCCAGAGAGATTAGCGCGCTGACATCACCAACGCTGTGCTGTGCACAGTTGTGCTCTGCTGAGCCGCCAAGCCCTGTAGCCCTGTTACCTAAGAGAGGCTTGGCTTAAGCCATGGCGAGCCAAACAACATTCTGTATGAGGGGCTCCATCCAGCGATCAAAGACCCGGTACTCGGTGCCATGGTCGCCACGCACCTCAAGTGGGAGAGGCAGCGAGCAGGGCTGGGATTGCAGCTATACTGTATGTGTACATCTTTGTGTGCGTGTGTCTGTGTATGTGTGTGCGTGTGCATGTATGTGAGTGTGTGTGCGTGCGAGTGCTTGCACATCCCACCTGAGGCAAAGAAGCTGCTCTCTGGCTGTAGTGCATTGTCAGCGAAACTGTGATCGAGGCAAGGTGCACTAGAAATAGATCCAGAGCAACGAACAACTATCACTGCTGCACTGCCTGTGATGACCATGTTCAATTATAATAATGCTCTCTCTGCGGTTTATGTCATCTGATATTCCTTGAAGTTCTTATTGGTAAAGATGGCACTTGTATTGCTCACAGCACAAGAAATCTCTCTCAGTTGCACCTGACAGTTCATAGCCTCCCAAATCGTGCTTTGAGCAAGACACTTAATCTTGCTTTCTCCATGTCTCTCTCTCCTCATCTCACCATCGCTCCATCTCACGTTGTCCATCTATCTCTGACCCTCTCCCTCTATCTCCCCCAATGCCCTCTTCACCCTCCCTTCCACTACCACTGCTATAATAAAAGGTAGAAAGGAGCACAGCCGGTGTGGGCTCCTAGCTGCGGTGGGCAGGCTTCCTGCCTGCCTGCTTGCCAGCCTGCTTGCGTGCCAGCTTTACACAGTTGGATCACCAAGTCGTACAGAGATTTCATACTGATCCAAGAACAGCATGTTCAAAAGAACAAGCCTGGGCAACATCAGCAGACTTCCCCCCCATCTGTTCCCACTGATCCTCTGCAGCCTGGCCGATCAACCAGCCCTGACTGGGCAGCTTGGCAGGGCTGTAGACATGACCAACTTAGTCAAGTCCAAGTCAAGTCCAAGACCCAGTCCAGTCGAGTTCGAATCAAGACCAGGATGAAAGGACCAAGATATAGGTCTGTCTGTTAATCTGCTCTGTACTGTACCCCTCAACATCCAACTAATTAATGAATAGGATTTTGACTAATCAATGCATAAAAGTTTGATTACACAAGTTCCTACAGGTGAAATCCCTTAAACTGTTTGTAGTGCTGGGGCGAAATGAAACCAAACATCAATAACTCCGGAAAAACTGGTATCAAAATATTTATCTTCGACTAAAACGGCTAAAGGTCAATTTAATTGTTTTAATTTCTATTTATTTTCTATTGTGATGCTATACAGTCTCCACTAAGAAAGTAGGCAGAACAGTGCTGTCGATAAGCAGCAGATCATTTACCACATCCATATATTCAAACACTGTCACCACTAGTACTGTATAATCCAGAGCCATACAAGCTAATGATTCTGTTATTATGTTACAACACTGCACTTTGCTATAGGGATGTTCAAGAGACGCTCATGAGCCAACCAATTTCGCACCAAGATAATGTGATCTGATCCTGGAAACAAGGAGATTTGAGAGATTCCACCTCCAACTACTTCCAAAATGGTGACATCAGATTTTCCTCCTTTTCGTCCACTGTCAAATTGTCTGTCATGCTCATTACTAGTCACGATTTATCACAAATTGCACTACACATCGCCCTGTGTGTGTCTCTGCACACACGCACATGTTACATTTTTATTTAGCCGCCACTCTTATCCAGAGTGACTTCAAATGAGAGTAGAAGTAACCAACATTAAGGGCCAGTGTCCATGGTTGCATAAGCAATACTTTGTCAGAACAGATGCCATGACTGCATCAAAACTCTTAATGGCTGACTCCGTCAGTCTGCTTCGCTCATTTACTCTCTTTACAAGCTCTCTAAGCCATTCCACATGTTAAAAGCCTTAACTCCACTTAGTTCCCATTATCTGTTATGAAAACCCTTTGCATTCACCCAGCAGGTTCTCAGTCTTGTGTGGTTTCCAGATGGATTCTCAGTGTCATTTGTGACCATTGTGGTCTGGAAATATACCAGACATCTGCTAAACAAGCTGGCTAATTAAAAACATTAACCAAAAAAGACGCACCATATTACTGTACGTTGTAGATGGCAGAAAATGTCGATTAAAAACAAGAGGTGATCAGCGTGAGAATGAGAGATGTACTCACCACATCTTTGTTTTCTTGGGAACTTTGCTCCTGTAAAAACAAAGTGAGAGAAGAACAGCAAGAAATCAATCTGCAGAATATTGCCACAGAGAAGGACAAAAGCTAGATCTGTGTGTTGAGAATCGTCACCTATAGTCAGTCTGTGATGAATTCACACGTCTCAGTTCAATGGCAACAGCACTCATTCACTAAGAACATGTCAACTGAGAATGATGGTATTCCCGATGCTGCGGTCAGATACAACATGGCACCGTAAATCAAACATACTCCCTGGCCTGACCTTGGAAACCTGGTAACCTGTGAGAATAGGACAGAATAGAGGCCCTCCTTCTTCTTCTGTGTTTTTTCTTTCTATGTCCCAGGGGTTCTCGCCACACTAACACCTCACATACCCATACGCATCCTCTCGAAACCATGACAACGCATTGTCATGCAGCGTGTAGGAGGAGGAGGAGGGGGGACAGGGGAAGCGGCGGTGAGTTACGATGACAGGGAACCACACTGCATTGAGACTGCAGGGGCGACAGAGCAGCCATCCCGCTCCGCATCAGCCCTGCCACGCTTCACTGTGCACTGCACAGCCCTGGGAAACCAAGACCACGCTAACATATCTACAAATAAAGTGCATATCTGACACGGTGGGAAACAAAAAGCTATATTTCTTCTCTCTCCACTGGCCTTGAGACAGGATCCAGAGCAGTAGACATTTTTCTCCCACCCCTTCTCAGCGGAGTCTCACCTGAATGCTAATGAGGAGAAGCTGACCGCAGAAGTACAGGCTCTGCCATCGTGTAACAGAGGTGGACTAACTTGGTATTCTGCCAGTGGGCTTAGAGGGCTCGGACCTAAGCGGGCCGGGGTTCGGCCTGTATGATCCCCTGTTGCATTCCGCCGACACCTGAGCCAATCTCACCCCACACTGTACCAGGAGAGAATATACTGCTGACTTCTCGGCAAGGTGGTCTCAGCATACAATAGGCTATTCTGTCTCTCTTCCTCCTCTCGGGTCAGTGGATGGTGATTTCATCAGAGGGGAGGGATAACTTGAGCGCTTGAAGAACCAAGACCATCACACACATCATAGTGATCATTGGTAATGAACCCACATGGAGAGATGGAGAGAGAGGGAGCTCATTAAACACCACTGATGAGGCACATCACCCCCTCTGCCTCTTTACTGTCAGGATGTGTCTGTGATAGAATAGCACTATTTGCTCTCCAGCTGAAGTGACACATCTCACTGTAACACCTTGGAACCGCAGTATACTTAAAGCAACAGCAGGTTTCATGAAGAGTATCAAAAATTGGGTCGACGGGTAAAACCATACGATTTGAGTTGAGAGGCAAGGCATTATCTGGAGCTTTGCCCATCACAAACACAGCTGTGTGTACTGCATATAGGCTATATAACTATATAAAGGATATATAAGCATCTGCTCAAATATGAATTGTGTAGCTACAGGGTGAAATTATGCATTTCGTCCATCTAGAGTGCGCAATATTTTTATTTTTTTTCAGCGAAAACAAAAACGTTGTCGTGATTGTCAGGCGACACAATCACTAAAACTGTCCAAATATAGGTCATTTGAAACACCAGGCATTTCATGTAATTCCTACACTGATCATGACAATGCCTGTTTTATTCTAAAGAGAAATGAAGCAAGCTGAGGGCCAACAATCCACATGCTTGTGTACATATTTAATATTCAAAGCTATGTGAATTTTCACAGAAATGCAGTGATATCGTGTCTATTTGTCCTTACCGTTGGTAACAGCGGCTCCATTTGAGCTCCTTGATCCGTGATGTCCATCTTTTCTTCTCCTTGGTTTCGCAGTAGGCAAGTCGTGATGCGCTGCTGTGCTCCGCTCCTGTCAAACGCTGTCTGGAAACGAGGGTGATCTCTGTAATCTTTTCCTCACACACACCGGGTTGTCTCAAATGGAGGTAAGCATTCCCGTCCTGCCCTACATAATTTACGCATGGAGGAGGGAGGACGCGCTTCCCAACAGACGCGGCGAGGATGAGGCGCACGTGAGTCGCGGTACTGCGCGTGTATTCATCCAGGACTTCATTTGTGAGGGCAATTCATCCTCCATATATATATATATATGGATGGATGTATACCAGTAGGCATACAAGGAATTCATTTATTTTTTTCCACAGCAGCCTAAATGAGTGGAGGCTCCCTAACTGGAAAATCACTATAATATTCCTATAATATTCCCTATAATGTTCCTACAGGGACTTATAGTGTGACCGTGGTACTCAATAGTGAGTTTGTAGTGAACTTATCGTTTTTATCTCCTATGGTATCCCTATAATATTCCTATAACACTCCTATTTGAACTTTTGCTGTGATATCTGTATAGTATCCTTCTAAACATGTAGATTACTATCCTGTAGTTCTGTAAGGGCAATTAGAGGCCAACCCCTTTAACTCTTGACAGTAAAATCCAGGATGGCTCTATTAATCTCAACCATGAAATCATATTATAATGGCTTGCAATAGGCAATGTATTGTTGGATTTGCTCAAGCAGTGGCCTGCGCCACACCATAGGGCCTATATGTTCCTCCAACGGGGCTAGAAGAGGGTATGATCGGTAGACAGTATCATCTAACTATGGTCAGCTTCAGCTCTTATTCAGCTTACACGATTTTCCAGACGACTATATCCCGAACAACAAAAATGTCAGCTGCATTCCAGTTGCAGCACGCATTGATGCACCGGCAGCAGCATCCAGATTATACAAGACTGGTGTTGTCATGAAATGTATACACTGGCGCCCCCCTGTGGTGAAATGTATGAAATGCCAATTAGATCTATTAGTCCAATTAGGTGTCTGCAGTGCAAAGCATTGGTCGGAAATCATTAGATTTGGATGTATTGATCATGCAAAAAGGTTGCCTCAATTCACAGACTTACAGAAAAGTTTTTAAATGAGTCTCCCTGGCACTAAAGAATGGATCTCAACGGCCAAGGGATAATGTTTTGCAATTATTTTACAATTTGAAGAAAAAAAAAATCACATGTACAAAATGTATGTAAAATGATGCAAAGTGCATTTAAGTGTATTTATGATGTCTAGAGCGGTGCTTCACAAAGTGGGGTCCGGGGACCTCCAGGGGTCCCTGGGGGGGTTCCACGCCCCCCCAACAAAATGAGAAATAGTTTTATTTCACTTTTATTTCATTCAGTAGGCGTTAGCACAATGAGAAAGTGTGCAAGGATGACTGTTTTGATCATGGGTTTCTCTCTCCCCACTGTGCATCAGCCCACCTACAGCAGGATCCAGACAGTTCTGGACTAAATCACACCTACTGAACTCTCCTCAGATGGGGTTCCTTGGGGCACAGTCATATCAAACGGGGCTCCGTGATTTCATGTGGATCTGTTTAGGTGTCCTTGACTTGAAAAAGTGTAGCAGCCCCTGGTCCAGCCACCTGGTAGCTGGCTGTAGTGGTGGAGGGTCGTGGTGAGGATGTTGTTGATCCGGATCCGCCCAGGCGTCACAGCACCGACAAGATGGCCGAGAGTACGGGACGAAAGTGAGGGAGAAAACACAAATATTGGCGAGCTGATCATCTCCACAAATGTCAGACCTTTAGGGATCCTGAAAACAAGTAGTGAAGAGATAAGAGCAGAGTAATCTGTTTATTCAGGACTCTTCTGTGGGCGACAGCTGCGGTATGCAGAGCGCGCTCCGTCTCCCAGCCAGCTGACAGAACGTTCGTCAGGTCGTCTGCGTTGGCTAGCGAGCTAGCAAGCTAACCATGTTAGCTAGCTGACAACACCGTTAGCGAGAGAATACGGTTCCGGAAAGTGTCAGTAAGTAAACGGTGAAAAATATCGCTAAATGCTCCTTCGTCTCCCGGAACTCAAAATTGGCGCAGCAGCACAGCTCGACTGTGGAGGAAATCGGATTTGCTAGTGAACGCTTAGCCAACTGGCTAGCAAGCTAACATTGCGGAATTCGTGCTTGCAGTTGCAGGCGACTTACCAGCTTCGGAGTTAGCATTAGCACACGTCTGTTAGCTTGCTCAGCTGTTTGGGAGACGTGGGGTTGTTCCGATACAGGAAAGCTACATCAGCGTGTGTAGGGAGGACGTTTTCCTCTCTACAGTAAAGTACCGAGACAGTGAGTCTTCACAGTGGGGCCGGGCAGATAGGTGTCCTGCAGGAGTGTGAACATAAAGACAAGGGGAACACGACCCTGCGGTGTTGGATCGAGTCAGCATCATGGCCCATTCTCCTGTTCAGGGTAACCTGCCCGGGATGCAGGTAAGCTAGTTGTCTTTTGAATTTGTTTCTTAATTAACAGTTTTTAGTCATTGCTAGAACAAGATGCAGCCCGGTGTTCACTCCCTGCTGTGGGTGTGCAAAGCACCGTGTCCTGCACACCGACCCAACTCCTCGTGTTTAGGTGTGTTGCACCTGTGCAAAGTCACAATCCTGCACGCATGAGCCTTGTTGGTGTTACTGCTGCTATCTTTAGGATTCTGCCAATGGGGATAATTGTGTTGAGTAGATAACTGTTCCTGATGTCAACTGCCTCATGCACCAGATTATATTCCCTGTACAGGCTTGTTAGCAAGTTTCCATGGTCTGGATTTGTAGCTGGCTGTGAAGAAATTGAATGCAGAATATGGGGGAGGATGCATTAGACATATCCAACCCTCTGGGACTCAGACTACAATCAAGGCTTTGGTCAATTAAGAGCACAATAACTCATCCTAGGTTGTAAGGAAGGTTTTGCTGTACAGGCAGGTGAAGATTGTTCCCAGCCAGGGCATAAAACTGTAGGACCCATTGGCAAGTGGAATCAGAGTTTAACTTGCCAGTTTAGTTTCTTGGCAGTCATTTTTTAAATTGAAAAAAGTGATTTAACACAGGTTTGTTACCTGCCAAAGTAAATTGTAAACTTGGCAGCCACTGTTAAAATTAGCCAGCGTTTTGACTGGAGGCTGTTGTTCCAAGTTGAAGCCCTTCCCAAATAAAAACATCTTATTGTTTCATTTTTAGCTATCTCTAAACGGGCATATTGACCCTTTCTCTGCTCAAAAGAGGTAATAAAAGGAAGTTGTTTTTGTCAGCGCCTGCTCTTGTGTTTCCCACATAACAGCCTCTGGAGAATTCAGTCATTTTAGTTCACTTCCTTTGGCGTTCAAGTAGGTTATTCATTCCACCCTCAGATAGACATGCAGCCCTGGAAAAATTGGACGTTTGCCTTGTCATTGGAATCGCAGAACAAACACAGGGTTCTCCCTGACTAATAAACTCCTAGGAGGCCCACCTAAGCGTTTTTTTCTGACCACCCGAACGCAATTTCAAATGCCTAGATCTCATGCAGAATACCTTGTGTCTTTGCTTTCCTTATGGCCTCAGAATGACTTCGAATTGTGTCTATCAGAGTGCCAACAGTGTCATTTTTGCCCAGCACAAAATGACTCATCTGACAACTATAGCACCTACGTCTGTCCGAAAGCCAGAAAATCAGGAAATAGAGTATAACGATAGGTGAAAACAGAAAGGGCCATTTTAAAGGATGATTTTCGTTCTTATCAGGTCATATTTAAATGGTTCATCAGCATGAGAGCAGAACCAGGTGAAACTGGAACGCAGGGTTAGATTCTCCAGCAGTTTCCATACAAATGTGTGTAACATTTAGCCACCACCAATTCTACATGAATGGGAGTCATTGATTTGTCTTAATATTTTTTATGCAAAATCATCCTCATTGAACAGAATACACATTTTTGTTAAGACGTTTTGACATAGTATTATGCAACATGTCAGGTCTGTCCCATCTACGCGAGGATCACAAAGTCCATAGACGAATTTCAGGTTAAAAAAAAAAAAGTCACATGGAAGAAAAAAACAATAATTATCCATTAAGGTGTGTGTTTTGAAAGGACTTTTTCTTGTGAGAAATAGGCCCATGTTTTGTGTTATTTAAATTATCATTATAAATTTTTTTTAATTGATGTGCCTATTATCCAATGTTTACACTCAGTCCCTTGCACTCTGTGTCTCTCTTTCTGTATCCACACACACACACACAGACTCATATAAAGAGTGGCATTGGGTGAATTAATTTATCCTTTAAGAATGGTACCCTGCTGGTGTTTTGTTTTACTCCCCAACGTTTTGTTCTTTTCAAACATTCCTCTTTCTTTCTCGGCCTTCCCTTTCCTCCCTGCTTTGTTCCCCCCCCTCCCTGCCAGAATGTCAAAGCGGATCCGGAGGAGCTGTTCACTAAGCTGGAGCGGATTGGCAAGGGTTCGTTTGGCGAGGTGTTCAAAGGCATCGACAATCGCACCCAGAAGGTAGTGGCCATTAAGATCATCGACCTGGAGGAAGCCGAGGATGAGATCGAAGACATTCAGCAAGAGATCACAGTGCTGAGCCAGTGTGACAGCCCCTTTGTCACCAAGTACTACGGCTCGTACCTGAAGGTGACATTGGTTACACACACACACACAGCAGATTATCAGTAAATGGTCTCTATTGTCCTACTGCAATAGAACTCTGTTGATTCAGTATGGGCCATTGACTTAAATGCGACTCAGTTGATCCACTTCAAATACATTGGACCTGGCGTATGTGGCCTCTTATTCCACTATGTAAATGTAAGCATACGCTTGATTGTTGCTTTAATATCATACAGGACAAGGTGCCAGTGAATATAATATGCATTGAGAATTCCTAGGTTGATTGTAAAGTCAGGCTCTCATCTTTAATTTAGGTTACTTACATGTTTTTGCATCTGTTTTCGCCATAAGTCAAACCTCCAACTGAGCAAATGGGATGAGACATAAAAGGATTTCTCTTCCTCTACCCACTTTTTCCCTGAAATCCCAAATGAAATAGGGATTATCCTGAGAGGACTTCAGACACCCACCAAGTGCTTATTAGTGTCATCATGACTTGTTTAGGAATACGCCAGACTTTTGACACCTCGCATTAAGACAGTACCCAGCTTAATAATAAGTGAGCTGTGAATATTTATCCAGAATATAACTAAGTATTTAATGACCCATTATTCTCATCACCAGCAGCTCATTCTCTTCTCTGTCTAACCACACTGTTCCAGGACACAAAGTTATGGATCATCATGGAGTATTTAGGTGGAGGCTCAGCATTAGATTTGGTAAGTGATTCATGCCTGCCCATAACTGCTGTATTGAGCTCTGTACTGGTGATCAGCACCTCTTTGTATTAACAAACATGCTGCACTGATAGACTCCTGGGTGTTGTTTTTGCCAACGTTTTTGGGCTGTTGTTTTTCTGCTTCTGAGTATCCCTTATGGCACTTCTTAAAATGAATCAAAGCTATATTTTTGGCTAGATGGAACTTGCCCACGGCTACTGTTCATAATTCACCCTCATGTCAGCGCCAGGAATTTAATCAACAACCTTTGAGTTATCAGTCTGCCTCTAGGCTAACCACGACACACGGTTGTGTTTTTTTTTCTTTTCTCCTGCAGTTGGAGCCCGGAGCTCTGGACGAGACTCAGATCGCCACGATCCTGAGAGAGATCCTCAAGGGCCTGGAGTACCTGCACTCTGAGAAGAAGATCCACAGGGATATCAAAGGTACCGATTGACAGTGCCGCTAATAGAGAACACTTGGGTTTCAGTTGACTAAATGGCATCAGTGAGCACACACTAAGATCATATAACACGTTAATGGTATTGACGTCCACTTCTGGATTCATTATATAGTTTGTATGTCATTGGGGAATTGAGGCGAATGCATGCAGTGGTTCGCTAAAAGGCTTCTGACGGTTGTTTCCTCTTTATCAAATGCATTGGTAACTCAGATAAATGACATTGTCAAGTTTTTTAGAAGTGCCTAAAGAGATGGCATGGATTCCCACTCATTGTGTGTGCGTTGTGAGATTTCGTAAGCCCCGAGCTGGATCATATCAACCTTTCATCTGTCCTCCCCAGCTGCCAACGTGCTGCTGTCCGAGCAAGGAGAGGTGAAGCTGGCAGACTTCGGCGTGGCCGGCCAGCTCACAGACACCCAGATCAAACGCAACACCTTTGTTGGCACGCCCTTCTGGATGGCCCCCGAGGTCATCAAACAGTCAGCCTACGACTCTAAGGTGAGTTCAAAGGTCAAGGATAACTGCAGACGTTGCTAGTGTGTCTCCTGTCTCGTTATCTGTGCTGAGGTTCAAAGGAAGCATGAAAACAGTAAATTGAGCCTGGTAGAGGTTAGTTATATTAGTTCCTTAAAAAGCATGGATTATATTTAGCTGTATCTCTTATCTGGAGCGACTTACAATGAGTGCAACAGAACAGAATAAGCTCAAATTCTTAGATCACCAAAATGATAAGCAACAAATAGTAAGGAGTGCAAGGGTTAGGGCTGTCGTGCTCTGGAAACATTCCTGTGACCCTAGAACGATCATGTTAGATAGAAGTGCTGGATTACTTTAGGGAGACCAGGAAAGGAACATTTGTAATACTGATTATTGGTTAGCTGCCCTGCCTTTGCTTGGTACTTATATCAGCATTATGCATAGTTCTTTCTGTGTCTCCGTGTGCATTCCAGGCTGATATCTGGTCCCTGGGCATCACAGCCATTGAGCTGGCTAAAGGCGAGCCGCCCCACTCAGAGCTCCATCCCATGAAGGTTTTATTCCTCATCCCAAAGAACAACCCGCCCACGCTGGAGGGCAACTACAGCAAACCGCTCAAGGAGTTTATCGAGGCCTGCCTCAACAAAGAGCCCAGTTTTGTAAGTATGTTGCATTGTCGATTTTTATATTCTTATACTTGACATTCTTATACGTAGATACATACATTTGCAGAAAGGTTTATTTCACCCTTCAAATTCAACCAGGCTACGGTGAGCATTGAGGATTGTATTTGAAGATTTGTTTGTGTCTGTGCAGATAACTCTCTCAGGCTTGTAATGACTGGTTTAATATGCTCTCATTTCATCTCGCGTCCTTCTCCCTTTTGTCATCCCTCATCGCCACAGAGGCCCACTGCCAAAGAGCTGTTGAAGCATAAGCTGATCGTTCGCCATGCGAAGAAGACCTCCTACCTTACTGAACTGGTGGACAAGTACAAGAGGTGGAAGGCAGAGCAGTCTAGAACCGCAGAGTCCAGTTCCGATGAGTCTGACTCGTAAGTCTGAAGTATTACAAAGATCTGTTGCCGTCTTCCTGACAATAGAGGTTATTCTTTTTTTCTGGTGTGCTGTGAAAATGTACACTGTGTTTCTATTTCTTCTGTAACCCTGTTTGTAATCCATGTCTGGCATTTTTATTGGTTATCTTTATGCTTTTGTGCCTATTTTGAAAAGTATTTTATAAAGTTGACTCTCTCTTCACTCTGTCCCACTTGTCCTCCCACATTTGTTATGATCAGCACAAAGTTACTTGTTCATAGTTGTTAACCGCTTACCATGCATGACTTAATTACTCAGCCCAATAAATATCAAACGCCTCTATAATATCTGTCCAATCAGAGAGCAAGATGGCCAGGCATCGGGCGGGAACAACTTTGGCAGTGATGACTGGATCTTCACCATCCGAGAGAAAGACCCCAAGAAGCTGCAAAATGGGGAGGGACAGTCGGGGGCAACAGAGCAGGTGAGACATTAGTGGAGCACAGCTTCAAGATGCAAGAATGGGATTTTATTTTATTTTATTTCTTTTTTTTGGCATACAACTCCTATTCATTTCGAATGCGATCCTCAGCACAACATGGGATCCCGGTTATCTCCCTGAATCCTGACCTAAACAGTTGCTAAAAGTGATCTACAGTCAGCTCCTTTTGGCATCGTCACCCTACTCAGATAGAACAAATTGGGTTTTGGTTTTAGAGTACAGATTATGTAAGAAGTAATCCATGATAAAAACGTGTGATGTTATATGGGAAATATGCATGCCGTGGTGATTTAAAAATTCCCCCAAGGCAAAGCTGTGCTACTTTTATTTCCTTCAACCCCCGCTCTCAGATCTCTCTATCTTTCTACAGACAAAAGACATTCCAAAGAGGCCTTATTCACAGAGCCTGGTCACAGTCATCTCTCCTGCACTGGCTGAGGTAAGAAGCTCCCTCTGGATAACCAAAGGACAGGTTGGCCACAAATTCGCAATGCAGCTAAATTAATGTAATGGATACCCTAACCCTTGAGTAACTTCCACAGAAAACTCCCAATCTTGTAACTTGCTGAAATAACCAGATGGCCAAAGCAGTTGTTGTCAAAGTGGGGTCCTTGAGAGGAGTCCAGGGGGTCCCCAACAAAATGCAGACTAGTTTAGTTTCAACAGTATTTCTCTGCCTAGAGTTCAGAACAATGAGGGTGTATAAGATGACTATTCTGATCAGAGGTTTCATTCTCCCCAGCTACTGTACAGACAGTTATGTAGGTCTGTACTGAATCATATCTAACACCAAAACTATTCTTAGATGGGTTCCATGGGACACAATCTTATCAAATGGGCTCTGTGGTCTAATGCGTATCTATTTGGAAGAATTACTCGTTGTCTCTCAAATCCATAACCAAAAATCTACCCCCTCACCCACCGGCGTACTCTCATCTTCTACCCTCTCTTCCCCTCCTCACTCCCAGCTGAAAGCGAGGCAGGAGCAGGTGAATGGGAACCCCATGGCCCTGGATGAGCTGAGGGCGGCCATCCTGCTGGCCGAAGAGGCCTACCCCGGCATCTCCGACTCCCTGGTGGCTCACATGGTCCACAGGCTCCAGAGGTAAGGTCTCGGCCCTGGGGCCAAATTCACAAATGGTTCTTAGACACACTGATTTTGTGCGTACAAGAGAATCCACACCGAAGTTGTGAGTTATGAAACATTTATCTGATGCCATAATCATCGGGTAACATTAATTTTAGCTTTAGCTTAGGCTAGCATAATCAGTATCATCTTTTATCACTTCTTAAAATGTATTTTTGTAGATTTGCTTTGATGTGATTGATGTTATTTTATTCTATTATTCTTACTGTTTTACAATTTATTCTTATCTTTTTATTTTGCAGTGCCTTGTTGTGTTTACTTGTTTTAATTAATTTGATGAGTATGATCTCTGCTTTTATTTGATATTAAAACAGTTAATATTTTTATGTGCTATACAAATAACGTTTTTTATTATTATTTTCTCAAAATTTGTGCGATAGATCAAAAGCCAAAGTTAATCTATCATTGTCTCCTCTGTCTTTTACAGTTTCTCCACAGGCAGGACATCTTCCTCCTCATCCCCCTAGTGATTGGCTCTCTCCCAGGCCCCACCCCCCCCTCCAACACCACAGCCAGGTCAGAGGGTTGAAAGTCAGGGGTCAAGTCATTCTACACCAGCTGACCACATTTGACCTCCCCTGGGGGCGGGGGGGGGGCTTACCTAGCCTGTAAAAAAATCACTGAACTCCAAACGCTCTGTGGAGGAAGAGAGAGAAACTCTGGAGAGCCTCTTTTAGTCACTTACCAGTGGAGAACATCGGGGGGCAGCAGAACCCATTGAAAAGTCTGGTGTTGACTCTGGTGGGGCAAAAACCCTTAGAGCGACGGGCAAGACTCACTAAAGTAGAGCAGCCCACCAGAAAAACAGCAACAGCCTAGTCAGACTGGGCTCTGTATGTGAGACTCCCCCAGCCTCACACCCTTGGAGTCTCTGCTAGAAGAGGAGCCGGAAATGCTCCCCAGTCCAGACAAGACTTTTCTATCCCCCACTTAATGCAGGCGTCATATCCCCAGAACCTCCGAAAGCATGCTTGATGAACCTGCGGGGATATACCTTTGTGTGCAAGCGTGTGCGCTGCGTGTATGCGTGCTTATCCACACAACATGTGTGCGGGCACTTGCGAGTGTGTGTGTGTGCGTGCACGTGTGCTCTCGCATATGTTCTAAGACTCCCCTGTTTAGGCAAATTGCAGCATTCTTAATGAAACCTCAGGTAAAGTGCTTTAAGTGGACTTTGTCCTCCGAGGCAGTGGGGGGGGGGCGCCATGCTGTACATGATTACAAGTTGTCATTGACGTTGCGGAAAATGAATCACTGTGTACAAAATGGTCATGCGCATTTTGTAGATATTGATGATGTTTAAAACAAAAAGTAGATATTTAAAGATTAAAAAGTCACTCCAACAGAAAGAACTGAAAATGCCTTGCCTTTTTTTAGATGCATACGTTTATGTTCTGGCATCTTTCATTTCATCCGATTTTTTTTCTTCGTTTTTTTTTTTTACCCCTCAGTGAGTGAAGTTCAATTCAGTATTCATCAATATTTTCTCTCCTTTCTAAGTGACTGAGTTCCAATCTTCCATTTCAATCACAGTGTCCCTGCTGAATCATTTAACTAACTGGGATGATACTAAGCTACTTTGTTTAGGGGAAGAAGCTTTTCCTTTGTTTTTGTAGTCGGAGGAAAAACTCATACCTTTACTTATGTTTAGACAACTTATTAAGTCCGTTTTTACATTTTGTTTAGCTGTGGTCAAGGCCAAGAATGAAGGGAGATCTGGTTCTGTGTCAGTGGTGGCTCTCAGATTGTCTAGAAAATGCAACCTTATTCATTTACTTGTAAGTTACCCCAAACACAATTTATAAAATGAAGTGGAGGCAAGGGAAATTACAAGGGGGGGACCATTATTGGCAATTGAATGCTGATATCTTACCATTATTCTTTCGCTTGTAATTTATCCTTAGCATTACTAGAGACTTAAGTGGAGGCAAGGAAAAAACAAGGGAGGACCATTGTAGGCAATCGAATCCTGACACTTGCTCAATGCATTGACAAAACCAAGGCCAAATTAAACCGAGGATCAGGACAAGCCAAGCTCATGTTGACTCTTTACCGTGACACATGGGGCAGAAATAAATGCCATTCTTCTCCAGACATTTCTGTTCACACTTCCACACCATGCTAGAAGTGCCATGTCCTTTTTGTAGTATGATTTGCACCTTTTTTCTAATTTCAGATCAGTTTTTTGCACTTTGAAAGTGTGTTGAGTACCGTATTTAAAGAACCTGTAAGAGGGGAAAAAAAGAATAAAAAAGTCGCTAATAGCCATGTTTTATTATATATGTTTACTTAAGAGTTCCAGAATTTACTACTGTGCTAATGCAGCAATAATGTTGAGGAGTTGCATCAAGACGCACTTGTCAACACAGGGATTGAAAGAATTAAGAAATATCTGATATTTTTGTAATTGCAAAGAGTTAAGTATGGAAAAAAGGAATGCTTTATGGATATGGACACCTGCCTCTGGCAAAAAAAAAAACTATACCTTACAGAAAACATATGCTACGGAAAGAACTACAAAATGTGTACATTTGGTCTCCTTTATCATAGCTGACAGTTTATAGTACTGTATATAATCTTTGCTTGTGTCATTTGAGAATTACCAAGTTAAATGTAAGCTCCTTGTAAGCTTTCAAAGTGACATGAGAAATAAAGATCTAATGCTAACTGATGACTTTGTCTTTGTTTTGTGAATGTCTCCTTGTCTGGAGTTGGATGCATGTGTGTTCACTTGGCAAAGCTGGTTGTTATCTTCCTTGTTATCTACAATTCTATGCAATAAGGATTTTTGTCTCGCCCCCGGAGGGGGTCGGCGAGACTCAGGGATTACATTTTCTGTCTGTCTGATGTGTGTGTGTGATGTCCGGAAAATGTTCAAGTTTTAGAATGGAGCTTTATCTGTTTCCACCAGCAGATGTCGCACTAGCATTGCTGGAGCATCTTGGGGGGGCTCTTCTTCCTGTCCTCCTGGCCTGTCCTATAGTATTCTCTGTTCAATAACATTATAGTCTATAGGAGCTACCTGGTTGCACCAAAATATACTACTATAGACAATAGTATCTAGTACATAGTCTCCTGCACATAGTAGTCAAGTTGTTTATACTACAGAACTATGTGACCACATAAATGAGTGTCTTCTGCATGCTGATCACCCATTCTCTGCTTTACATTTGGACATCATTATATATGTGTATAGATATTTCTCTCTCAATACTGAATATGGTACTG